>RDPX01000136.1:1121728-1172747 GCA_003991215.1 Morbakka virulenta | reverse complement strand
TATTATTATTATCTTAGTTTGTAGCATTTGCACAGGCTGTTCTTAATGCCGCTTTGTTCCTCTTGGGCTAGCCACAACTAGCAGCCAAAGGCCAAGAGGTTTCCTTCTCCTTACATTTCTAAAACTTTTCTAAGAATCCTAGCTGTTCCTAATAAGGCTGTCTTTTGTATTATACCAATGTCTAACTCAATTTTTATCATGTCAGTCCATCTCTTGAAATTTTTGCTTACACACCCCAAAGCTCCAACAACAATTGGTACAACACGAGCATTCTTCAGTGACCAAAGCCTTTTTAATTCAATTTTCAGGTTTTGATATTTTATTATTGTTATTATTATATTTATTATTATTATTATTATTATTATTATTATTATTATGTCTCACCCTCATTCCTTTTTCTAATTGCCATTGAACAGTGGATAAAATTGTTCTGTAGATTGTTAGTTTCTTTTGTTACTTCTGATTATAAAACATAGTAACTTAGTTTACTAGATTTTTATGAACGTAATTCATGGGAGAAATAGACCACGTTAAAGTTGATATTCTAGGCCCCATCAAACATAACTTTACACCATCATAATGAGTATAATTTTGGCATCGTCCAACTTGCGGTCTTTACAATCCCATGCTTCATCTCATTTCATTTGATATTTTTGAAATAATATATTTAAATCTTGGGCTAACTTTGTAAAAACTGACTCCTTTGAAAGGTATGCACTGTTTAACAACGTTAGGCTCCTAAACCAGTAGTACTCTAACAGCATATATGTCTTTGTGTATTTCCACATGTATGTATGGAAAGTTCTTGTTTTTTACCCTAGCATGAAGACAATGTCATTGACGAGGAACCAGAGGCATCTTTGTATGTGTTGCCATTGTATTCATTACTTTCTAGCAACAAGCAAGCCAAGGTGTGTATAAAAATTGTACTTAACGGTAGGGAGACAGCAGAATGCTTGGTTCAGTCATTTGGTTCTTTCCCATTCCAGTTGTAAATAGAGCGACGTGTTAAAAGAAGTTACAGGGTTTTTAGGAAATCACAACTACAAGTAAGAAGAGATTGTTGATGCGGTAATAACAATCTGCATCAAGTCAGTGTCGGGTTTTTTTCATTGAGGAGAAATTAGAAGAAATTGTAAAATGAAAGTGTGTTTGTTTTGGTTTGATAGACCGAGCTTTAATTCATTTGGACGAAGGTTTTGTTGAGCTCCACCAGTATATATATATATTATGTAGATATCAATAAGAGTTAGTATATGCAGACAAAATGAAAATCTGTGTACATATACATGAAAAAGTATTGTTTAAATTTGTATTGTTATTTGAAGGTGATGTCATTAAAAATACTAGAATATACGTCATCATGGGAATTACTTTGTACTGTATTTTATTTAATTAATGTTTATTTTCAGACGGTAGTACAGAAAGTCAGACATAATCCAGGCAATATTTTATACTTATTTTGTGTTACGGATTCGCAGTTTTCATGCCCAGATATGGTTGTTAAATTTCCCCATCACTTTTGCGTTTTAGGTGTTTGATGCAGCACCGGAGGGCACCCGCCTGTGTGTTGTTGCAACCAATGTTGCTGAAACGTCCTTTAACTATTCCGGGAATATCTTACGTCATAGATACTGGCAGGGTATGTTTTTTTTTCGAATTAGCACTTACATTGTTGTAATTATTACCTTAAATGTAAATTTTGTGAAGAATGAGGAAAATAAAAGGTTTGTTTGTTTTCAATTTGAAGGACGAGAGCTGATATTTTTACAATTTTCACAAATAGGATCGAAAATAATTGGTATTGTTTTCTTTTTATTACTGACACAACGAGTTAAAAATTCTATAGAAGTGCCTATGTCATACACACCTCCAGATAAAATTTTTAAAGTGCATGTGCTATTTATGTATGCTATTTTTTTAGAACTGGATTCACTATTTTCATTTTCATTATTTTCTTCCTGTGTTTTCATTACTAGGTCAAAAGAAAACTCTATGACAAAGTAACTGGGGTCTCTTCTTTTAGGTAAAAAAGTTGCATCTTATTTTATCGCCGTATGGTAGTATTTTTTTAAACGTTAGCTGGCATGTTGGGTGACCTTGAGCCAATCTAAATGTAAGCCTCCACAGGTAACTTGTGTGCCCCAGCGGCACAAAAAACGTGTCTTATATATTGTTATTAGAAATATTACTCATCCTCATATTAGTTTTTAATATTACTACCCAATACTTAAAATACCTTTTTTTCTTTTTTTTCATTGACCGTAAACAAGGCTGGAAGCAATTCATTGCAAAGAGCTACTTTTCTTATTTGTTTGTTTTTTTGTATTTTTATTACTCATTTTGTTTATTGGTTTCTTTTTTCACACAATCCCGTCTCCGAAAACACAAATAAAATAGGTGCTTGGCACTTACGTCAGAGAATGAATAGGGCTCAATACTTTCACGTACGTGGTGCCAGCTCAAACTGGGAACTTCTTGCATAGAAAGCTGTTGATTTCACAAATTGGCAACTACTACCGGCCCCCTGTTAGTGTGCAAGCAAAGGCGCAGAAAATGGAGCATGTGTTGGGGTAGCGCAAGTATAGAAATTGGCTTCCGTTAGGTCACTTGCAGGGTCATCCTTTGCGCCTGTGCCAAATTTCACTATAAATCTTTAGCCATTCTCGAGAAATGCACATTCAAATAGACAGAAACACGAAAGATACATATCTGAATACTCTCAGTTATCATTTAAATATAATATATTTAGTTAAATTAGTTTATTGATGTCATAAGGTTTTGTATGGGGGTAGACTAATAATAGCTTTACAATGATACAATGAGATATTGTTTTAGGCCCTATAAATATACAGGGAGTGATAAAATGCACTAAGTTTTTATTACAGCACATTAAGTACAGTGGGGGGGATAAGTTTTATAATGTCATTCTAAGCATTTTGTGGGTTGTTTACCACGACGATTGGTATCGGGGTTTAAATATGAAAACGCTGGCGTTGTTTTGGCTTAAAGATTTTATTGATTAGAACCCACCATGCAGCAATAGACCGTTACTCGATTCACGATATTACAGGTACGTATTGGTAAGAACTCTTACAAACAGGGTTTTCAAAGATAATGAGAATGCCCTGCGGTATGTTTGTTTCAAGACCTTTATATCTTTTGGTGAGCACCTTATGATTTATTGCTAGAAATGAGTAATTTTATCCGACTTTGTTATTGGGCGTTCTCCCTAACTGATTTTCTCCTCATATGACGTATATTCCTGGACGATCTTCGTACCATAAAGCACACTTATTTAAGAAACAGGAGAGAACCTAAGGCATTTTGTGAAATTTGAAAAATGTAGAGCTTAAATTCCCAAGGAACCCGAAGATATACCGAGCTAGTGAACTTAGGTCGCCCGTGCAATAATCAGATTTAAGGGATTGACGCCAAACATACACGGTAAATTTAATAACATTTAATATTACGTTCTGGGAAAAACGTTTTTATAGTATGCTTTTTGACCACTAATAAATGAATAGAACTTTGAAAGTTATCAACTGTTTGCCCTGTACCTTTCTCACTTGAAATTACATATTTGTAAGATTGATCAAGTGTATTTCCATATCAGCTTTATGTAACTGCGAAGTATATTTAATATTTTTGATTTTATCTTCGTTTCCCAGAATAACCTGGACTTCCAAAGCATCCGCCAATCAGAGAGCTGGAAGAGCTGGGCGAGTAGAACCAGGGCATTGTTACAGGTGAGGCATTATTTTTTGCTTTAAACATTATTAGCCAACACAAGTCATATATATTAAGGGTTCCAGACGACTTCACTCAGCCAGATACTTGCTTAATGGATTCTTGTATCTGTGTGCTTTCACCTTGGATATTCTCTCCGTTGTCTTATGTATTTAAAACTGATTGTTGAACTCACATTGAAAATCGGTATGGTATTTATTTTGATGCTCTTCATTTTTATGATCACTTAAAATAACGTCATTCGTCGAAACGTGTTCTCTAGCTTGCTACCTTAACGATAAAAAGATGCCCGACAAAATAATTCATACATTTTTGTATATTTACAATTCATGCCTTTAAATCTGGTATCTGGCTATTAACAAAACAAGAAAAAGAAAGATTGAATTAATTTCATAGGCAATTACGAATTGTCCTCAATGTCAGATACCCTGCATTCACCAGCAATACACAAGTGTATTTGCAATTGATGGCCTTTCCTTGGAAATTTTACCAAATAGATAGAAATTATTTGGACTTGCTCTCTGGTCACGGTCAATCAAGGTTTAAACAGCTAATGAGATTGTTCGATTAAGAATCATATTTCTTAAAAGGAAAACTGAGGTTTTCGTTTCCTGTACGTTTTTTTAAACATGACTTGGGGCATTTTTTGACCATGTTAATCTCGGCACAATTGGTAGACTAGGAGAGTTAATGTTATTTTTAAACTGGAAATAATCCAATTTTCTTTCCAGTTTATAAAGTATATCAATATCATTCGTAGCGCATTGTGTTTATTGTTTACTGATGAAAATAGTTTGGCACTATTCGAGTGCTTGGTTATAACAACAATTGACATATCAAGTTTCTTTGTATCTTATATGTAAATTCTCTATTTGCTATATTTGTATCATAAAGTAGAGGAAGCTATAAACTGGAAACAATCCAAATATATGTAGATTCAAAAATATTTTTTTCGACTGAAGCAATAAAGAACAAGTCACGATATTTTGACTACTCGGGAGTTTTGCCAGCTGTCGATTGACTTGCTTGCCCCGTTGTTTCGCAACCATTTGATCGCATTTTCGTCTGTCACAGACATTAAAAAAGCAGCACTGCTTTGTTGTTTTTGGGTGTCAGCCATCTTTTAAGACTGCCCAAATGCTTGATGCTATGCTCCTCTCTGTCTTTGTTTCTATCATCTGATGGGTCGGGTGTAGATGAAAGAAAGGGAGTGTTTGGAGGTGGNTTCAAAAATATTTTTTTCGACTGAAGCAATAAAGAACAAGTCACGATATTTGACAACTCGGGAGTTTTGCCAGCTGTCGATTGACTTGCTTGCCCCGTTGTTTCGCAACCATTTGATCGCATTTTCGTCTGTCACAGACATTAAAAAAGCAGCACTGCTTTGTTGTTTTTGGGTGTCAGCCATCTTTTAAGACTGCCCAAATGCTTGATGCTATGCTCCTCTCTGTCTTTGTTTCTATCATCTGATGGGTCGGGTGTAGATGAAAGAAAGGGAGTGTTTGGAGGTGGGGATAGCAAGAGTTTAAAAGCCAACTAAATGAGTAAGATAGTATAATATTTGTAAAAAAATTGGATTATGGGTAAGAAAAAAGCAACAGAATTGTAAATAATGGATACAAAAAATCGGAAATACAGCATCTCATAAAGAGTGAACTACAAACTGACCCTCGAGTTAAATTTTGCTGTCTTGTATGATGTGATTGTCAACCTATTGTGTACGTGTATTAGTACTTGATTCTATCGACTATTGGCAGAAACAAAGAAAAAGTTCTGAAAACATTCATAAGGGGAGCCCTGTATTTAGTACGACCACGATAAAAATGTTTGAGCGTCTGGGACTTTTTCATAAACAGTACTTTTGTTAAAATTGATCAAAATCAGCATACTTTATCCTCACTCATTTCTCTGTTACATCTTTCTTCAAGTAGGAGCAATCTCATTCGTAGTAGAGGAGCGTAACAGAATTTTCAGTAAACGGGGAATTACATTGTGAAACATGAAATGATAAACCCCCAATGTTCTGGGAATTGGTAGGAATTGAGTTAGATACTCGATGGTTATGCCATTAGAATGTGTCTGGTTTCGGGAAATTCTGCGCTGTTGTTGAAGCGTGTTTCGCCGCTACATTGTGCTTTCTCTTGGTGACGTTTCAGAGGTTCCTTATCTTCATGATTAGATCCAGTGGTTCTGTGTAAGGCTCTCTGGACATTCTTAGCATAGTATCCATTGTATAAGAGAACCTTCTGAAGGTGTCTTTCTTTCGAAGGTCATATGGGTGGGAAATAATGGTTCTTGCTCTTCCAAACAGAGTGGTAACGAAACTTTTACGAGCTGAGACTGGATGATGTGATCCATTATTGAGGTTCTGGTCAGTGTGAGTTGGTTTCCTGTAGATGGTAACAGAAATGCCGCAACCTGCTTGCGTCTCTGCCAGGTCACCCAGGAAGGGTATTTCTCTTTCTTCTTCTTTCTCCATGGCGAATATGATGTTTGGGTGTAAATTGTTAATGTGCTTAAAGGAAGTTTGTTGGTTATCCTTGTTGATGATTGCAAAGACATTGTCGACGTATCTTTCCCAGACAGTTGGCATAAAGAACAGGCGTACAAAGTACTAAAGTAGCCTGGCAATGGGAGAGGTATCTCTCGAAACGTAGCTCAGAAAAAGCTTACGACTCATGACATGATAAAACTCTTACATCTATGGCTTGCTCTGTGACCATAAAGGCTGGAATTTTCAAGTTCGGCCCCTGTTTTGGACGATGTAAAAATACACATAATAATTTACCTTTTATCAAAGGAAACTGATAGCTTATCCTGTAAACTACCTTCCATTTTTTAAAGATACAAGTTTATATTTGAAGTTCAAAGAGGCTATATTTCCTAATAGTTTGCCACTGAATTTGAATTCACATTTTCCAGACGATATGCATTCGCACCCTCGGTAATAGAGGGGTGTTTACACTTATAGAAGCAAGTTAATTTTTTTGGAGGTATATACAAACAGGGTAGGATACACCCGGAAACAACTCTAGAAAATGCCACAGGACCCAGAATTCTAGAGAACTACTGTTCCCTGCGTATGCCCAAGGGTTGGGTGATGGGTACAAGTAAAGATGGCTAAAAATGGAGAAATATTATGAGGCTGAGATAGTTCTCGCTCTTGGTAATCTCTGTAGTTTTTTTAAGTAAAGTCTTGTAGTTAGTTCTAGTCATCCTTCACCCGTCATCACAATGTATCTCAAAACGTCGAGAATAGATTGTTTTTATCGAAGTTCTACGCCATCCATTTTTACAGGTGTAATTTTTAACCATATTCAAAACAAAGTTGAATGATTCGACGTTGCCAAAACTTGAATACTGTGATCCATCAACCAGCGCATAGTTTTTCAAAGTATTTTTGTTTTTGTTAATCCACAGACAAACAGTTTTTTTGACCCGCGTTTCACTCCCTCATCGTTGTTGCTCCTTTGAGCGAGAGTTTGTGAAGAATTGCTTTGGTGGTTTTTTTAGGCTTTCATGAATAAATATGAATTGTTCTTCCTGTACTTTTCCTCCATGGCATAGATTGTACTCTTCCGCCGTTTTTCAAAATGAATTCGAAGATTTTTCGGAACCCGAAATTAGAAGAAAGCCAGCAGAAGATCTTTTGCTTCAAATGAAGGTAATATCTATATTTAGGATATATATGCTGGTGAAAATAGACGAGGATAGTTTAAAAATTACTTGCCAGAAAATTAAAATTGACAATGCATCAATTTTGATGTTGGAATATTGCTGAATAACAGGTTTTTACTGGGACACATTTATTGGTTTGGGATTGAATGGTTATTAAAAAAGTAAAGTATAACTTCAGTGCACCCCACAAAATACAGTGACTGCAGATTTGTTTGGAAATCACAGCTATTTTATTAGAAATATTGTATTAATCCAGTGTACAAACGTCAGACTGTCACTTTTTTGGATGCATAAATGGCCTTCAGCGCATTATCGCATTTTTGACGTTAAATTTGCTTCAGTTTGACTCCATTCTTAATAATGGAAGATTGTTTGATTCACTCAAATATTTTGAGACCAGCACAAAAATATATATGTCCATAAAACTCCCAAGCTGCAGCTATAAACAAAGTAAATTGATGCGCAAACATTTGGAGAATCTGATAATAATTTTCCCTGTTGGGACTCATTACAATCACTCGTTTACACAGAAGTGTGACTACATATACTGAAACAAAATAATTAAGCTCTCAGCTTTTTGAACACATTAATGCCTCTAAGTTTCTTTACAAGTCTTTCAGTTCATAGACAAATAACAAGACCCCAGTAGTGTACCTGTTTGCATTGCATCGGCATGTATCAGTTTTTTTCGTTACTGGTACTGTATTAATTTTGGAATGAAGACCTAAATTTACTTAAGAGGCTTGGCCTCCAACTGATGTAAACTCATTTAGAAAGTTTGGTACCGCAGGATACTACATGTATAAGCTGACCTCGAGCGATTTCTCTTGCATTACTGTATCAGGTTTTTTACATGAATGTTCTATTTAAAACCAGTGGTAGGTAATGTGACAACTCTACACTCCACATTAGTGTACAATTTTTTGGTGTTAGTTTTTATGTTATTTTTTTCATTCTTACCTATTCCTTCCAGGGTATGGGGATTGACAAAGTGGTTAACTTTCCTTTCCCAACTCCACCGGATGGAGAGGCACTGCGGGTATGTGTTCTTCTATTTTCCTTCTGAGATAACATTAATTAAAACAGTAAATCTGTACCAGTTGAAGAGAGAAAATATACTTACTTACTTACTTACTTACTTAAGCCCATAGCCCACGGATGAGGATAGGCCATCGACGAAAGTTCGCCACCGCACTCTGTTTTGGGCTTCTCTTGCTACTTCAGTCCAGTTTGTTCCCTGCCGTCTCAGTTCTGCCTCGGTATCTCGCCTCCAGCTGTTATGCGGTCGTCCTCTCTTCCTTTTTCCCTGTGGGTTCCAGGTTAAGACCTGTCTTCCTGTTTCGTACATAGTATTGATGTTCCAAGTTGCTATTCTAACTTTTGCCTTTGGTGTTAGAAGCGGAATCGGCCTTGCAGCTTCCTCTTGGCTTTCACTGCGATGCGTCATGTGTCTCTGAGATCGAGTCCCTTCTTCTCTTTGGCGAATGTGTTGGTTTGTTTTCGTCGATGCTTCTGTAGCTTTGGTGATTTTTACGGGGTGGGGGTGCTAACCCCACCCCCAACCTTCCTCCTTTATCCGGGCTTAGGACTGGCTGTGTTATCCGAAAATATCACAGGCGGAGTTAGAGAAAATATACATGCCGATCTTTTTCTTTCGCCCTTTGTTAAGTTTTTAAACTCCTACTTTCAATATTATTTTTTCAAACCTCTTTGGTCTCTTTTTTGGGGGGAGTGAGATGCTTCTACCTTTTCTTTCAAATCACTCGCTACTTACAAGGCCACAATACCATAAAAAGGTAAGCGTTACTTAAGAGTAATAACAGAGGTTGTAATGAAGACAGATAGCGATAAATATTGAATTAGAAGGGTGGGGGTGATATAGGAGAGGAAAGAAAAATTGTGGAAGGAAAGTTCACGTTCTTTAGGTTCCCCAGATATTTGTTCGTAGATTGAGATGTCATCTTCAACGATAAGAATCCTGAAAAAGAATGTTAGTATGGCTGTTGTCAAGTCTTCTCTTTCCCCTTGTAATTAATTTGTATAGAGAAGATGGAAGTGTAAAAATTTCACAAAGAATAAGTTAAGAGAATTTCTTGTCATTCAGTTTTCCCATTGACAATTTTATGAATAATAACTAATTTTTAGCAATTTAATTTATCAGGGATTTGAATTAGTTACTTTGTGAAAATAGGCCAGTTTTATTTTGAATTTTTGCACCTTTCTACTTTTATCACAAACTAGTGCCCCAATTAAGCAGCTACACCTTTTTAAGCACCTTTTTTGCTGTGAAACTAGTAGTGGGATTAGTTGCTGTTAATAATCTTGGCAGCAATTTTGCACTAAAATAATACTGCAGAAGGATATTGCCTTTTTTGAAATGGCTCCATAGCGCTCCCAGGTTCTCTGGGACCCAGGACTACGAGGATGTCGCAGAATGCTTTGGTGCTATTGCAACGCTTTGAGAGTTAAGTTACTCCTGTCACTCGTCCTCGGACATCTCTTTCGTCTGGTGCCAGACGAAAAGCTTTACCAGTAGGAAATTTTTTTTGGTTCAATGCTCGGACATCATGAGTACGTCTGCATATTATTAATGAGGGTGGATAATGATCGTATGTCGTCCGCTGTTGTGCTGAGGCCATAAAATTGGCCATTTTCTGTTTGCTGCTTCTATGTTTTAGTAATGAGCCATAACTCGCACATGGTGCTGGAGGGGTTGCTTTATCAACAGTTGTATTACCCAGAGATGATTGAAGTTTCATGTCGCACAAAAAGAATGTTCATTTTTTGTGGTAGGCAGTACTGAACCTACAGTCTGGTTAGTTAAAGTCACTGATTGTTTAGTTTTATACCAGTATGATTTGCCCCCACGACAAATTAAGAATGTAATATGACACGTTTATGGGTAGATATCCCTATAAAGAAAGATGCACCACACAAGTTGTATCAGGGACTGAAAAGCGAGTGAATATGGCAAGATTGGTCCTTACTGCCTCGCAGTTCTCCCTCGTTGTTTTCTCCTTCTACAGTCGATCCACGTTGAGTTTTGGCTTGACCTTTTTGTCCCTGTGTGACTTAAGACGAAGCTTGATATTTTCCCCTGCCATGTAATGGCCGCTGTATGGATGAACTCCTCTCTGTACCCGTTAGTCAAGTACAGGGATCTTATCTGCCCGCTGATCATTAGATAGTTGATTTGATTCTTAACTCTCCCATTTGTTGAAACCCATATTGCCTTATGGATATCTTTGTGCGGAAATAATTTTCCTGTAATTACAAGCCCGTTCAACTAATAGAACTCGCACATCCTCTCTCCATTGTCATTTTGTATACCTAGACGATGTGCTCTCATTGTTTATTGTTTTCTCGTAGCCGGTATTCTCTGTCCAAACCTTAGCACTGAGATCCCCTGTGATGATGACGATGTTATTCTTGTTACATCCATCCACTGTTTCCTATAGTTTATGAAAGAGCTGCTCCTTTTCAGTGTCTTAAATAGACTTGAATGATGGGCACTCCCCTGTATTGTGAGCAGAATCTAGCTGTTATGGTCCACTTGTTAATAAGAGTCCATTCAATGAGTGATTTTCCAGCTTGTTAGCTAACCATGATGGCGGCACCACTCGTGCGGTTCCTCATCTCCACTGTAGATCAGTGTCTGTTTTATCGCAATCTTCGTCCTGCCTGCACCTGTCCATCTGCTTTCATTTATCCCAAGGACGTCAAGGTGATACCCCTCCACCTTCCTAGCAATCTGTGCTGCTGCACCTCCACTGTACATCCTTCTCACATTCCAGTATCCAATGCTAAGGGTCGTTTTGGGATTTGCAAGACATTTCGTTAGACGGTAAGCTTTTCTAAGGCTTTCACCCAGCGTCGTCATAATGCCTTTGCGGTGAATCCTGCTCCTCCCAAGTTTTCTTGATAAATACTGATGTCCGTAATATCTGTAACTAGCTGTTTTTTTACAGGAGGAGGTCTTTGATCTCCTGCCCACCCCCAGACTTAAAGGATCAGGTTTTCTGTCAGGGTCCCCTTCCCTTAGATTGTGTTGGTCCACGTGTGCTATCCCCTACCACGCCACCCGGGGCCCGTACCTCTACTTCATGCAGTCCCAGCGTGATATTTCAGTCTGCAAAGGTTCCTTATTTCAGGACTTACTGTGAGTTGATAAACATGTGAATACCCCAAAGATTGACCGTAAGTCATTTTAATAGTACCTTAAAAAGCAATTTTGAATTTTTATTTTTAAGTATAAGCTTCTGATTGCTGCTTTTAAACTTCTCGTATGGTATGACTCACTTTCCGTGATTTTGACGCTCACTGGAGAAAGAAGCAAGTCAATATTGGTGGACACAGAAGAGTTACTTTGCATTTATTTAAGATTTTACCTTATTTATATGGCACTAAATTGGAAATATTTTGTCTTTGATTGATACATAATTTATGCTTTTACAATTTTTTTAGCTTTCCATTTATTATAATCCATACCTGAGACTGTGGGGTGTAATTTCTCNGTACCTTAAAAAGCAATTTTGAATTTTTATTTTTAAGTATAAGCTTCTGATTGCTGCTTTTAAACTTCTCGTATGGTATGACTCACTTTCCGTGATTTTGACGCTCACTGGAGAAAGAAGCAAGTCAATATTGGTGGACACAGAAGAGTTACTTTGCATTTATTTAAGATTTTACCTTATTTATATGGCACTAAATTGGAAATATTTTGTCTTTGATTGATACATAATTTATGCTTTTACAATTTTTTTAGCTTTCCATTTATTATAATCCATACCTGAGACTGTGGGGTGTAATTTCTCGGTTGTTCTTGCTTTTGCCCTGATAATTGCACCATACTCTTGCCACTTTCTATTTTGCTTTTTTCGGCTTTTGCCCCAGTTTTTGCCCTTGGCTGGTTGCCTCTCTGACTGCCTAACCCCATCTTAAGCCATTCACCTTTCTGCGCCACTTCCCTCTTCACATCTATCAGGGGCATGCAGGCATTCATACATGCGTACGTGCACAGAACCACCTTTACTGCTTCTTACTCTTTTGCTTAAGTACTGGTATATACTGATAACACACCCCTTTGTGATGTATTAAATTAGCAGGTAATTATCATTTGCTCTGACTCTTTTTGTCACTTGGTGAGTCGTTCATACATGGTACATTTTTGTCGTCACGCGTACGTATAATATGGCTTTGTTGACCTTTGCTACAAGTTAACCCCCGCACGTATTTACACTTTTCATTAATGAATAGTCAAAGCAGCATTCTTTGATATTTTTGTTTTATTATTTTACATTGTTTTTTTGTAGGTTGGAGAAAACCTTTTACGTGATCTTGGAGCCCTTCAAAAGAAAAAGAACAAGAAAGGTATTTTGTCATTTTAAAAACAGTATTTAAGTGCAATAAAACAGTATTTTTAATAAAGGACCAGAAATAAAGATAAATCTAATTGAAATAAGGCGTTAATTTAAACATGTGGGTGGTCTTTGCTCTCTTTTTCCTTAATTTATTGCTTAGTTAAAGTAGTTTTTTCTGATACTTGTTGATAAGGGAAATGTGTGTGGAAGAAATAGGATTTTAACAGCTTTTCTCCACTTCTTTCACCCTAAGCAAGGCTTGAAGCCACTTTAGTGCAGAGGCTTACTTTTTGGAGCATTTTTGGGAGAGGAAAAGGTGTGGTGAGACCCACACAAGGCAAAAATACCACTGGCAAGATAGGGAAAATAAGGAAAAAGCAAGTCAAGCCAAGAGATACGTCAGAAGATATTTGACTTGATTTAAAAACATCCCAATCATATGAAGGTGAAAACCAATCAAAAACTTTTTTAATGTTTTTTTTTCTTTGTAGTTTTTAAATCTTTCTATTTGTTTTTTTAATTCCCTATTTCATTTCTATCTCCAAAAACATGTGCACTTACCTTGTGTGGCACTCATATAGAAGAAACCAATTTTTAGGAGCAAACCATACCTTCATACAAAAAATGTGAGCCAGACGCCGTTGCCTGTCGCATTTTGGCATTAACGTGGCGTGTAACAGTGCCATTAACAGTAACTATACGAAAGTTAATGACGCTTACGATCATCTTCTGTCGAAATCTGATAGTAGAGGTGAAAGCTATCCCATGAACCGTATGAAAGTTTCCCAGACAGCTTCGAAAGAATAGTGTTACAGTAGAGTACTTAAAAAGTGCCAAAGGCTTGGTAAGATAACGATATCAGTTGTGTGGAAACTTACTGGATGCTGCGTTTTCTTTTTCTGTCCCTATAACTTTTATTGATAATTTCTTAAAGCTTTAAAATGAAATCTTCGTGACGAAACTTTTTCTAAAAGAGATACTTAATTGTGTACACAAGCAAGCAAACTGTTTTATAATATTAATTTAAATGAGAGGCAGGGTCTACAATTACAGTCTGAAGATGGCGAACTGGTGCTCACTAGGTATGGTGGTTTTATGATCCCAGCATAATGTTATTGACTTGTGCTATTTTGTCGGATTTTTAAACTTTTATTTTATACTGTTTACTGTAATGGATTCACAAGTTACAATTAGTATTGACCTTGAACATCAGTTCAAAATCTGATACCATCTGGTGAAGAGGTAATGGCTGCTTCTATTATTATTGACCAACCATGATGCGATAGATTTATTTTCATTGTTTACTTTTTTTAGGGGGTAGACTATATGGTACTTAAACAAAACTAATGTAATAATATCGTCTAACTATTTCGTGGATGTTTCGACGATCTTCCTCGAACTGATGGTGTTTTTTGATTAATTTCGAAGCTTGTCTAGATTTTTTTCGGATTGGTTGGATACATTGATGGTTTGATATACTGATTGATTGCGTCATTGATACACAAGCTTAATTCTATATGAGTTATACTTTTCGAGGCCTGTGTGTTTACATTTTTACCACATACAACCTTCTAAACCGACAGGGGCTTTTTTAAAATCTGTTTTAAATCGTCATATATTTTTTGTACAACTTCAGCTTTTGGGGTTTTTTTTCATGAAAGACATATTTTTAGCCCCAAGAAGTAAAGCACAAAATCTCAGCATTAAAACTACTAGTTACTTACCGTAAACTACACTACAGCAGTAACAAAAATAGAGAGTAGCTAATTCTGCTGAACTATTTGACTGTGCTGCACTCAGAAGAGATTGAAATGTATTATTGACAGGAACGTGTAGTCAAGTTCTGTACTTAGCTTTGGAGCCAGAAGGCCCCAAAAATGGCACTAACGAGTTTTCGAAAATCTTAGCGTGGGAAGTACGATTCACACCCGTGTATACTTTCGGTTCATTCATTTGTTTTGTAATTGTTTGAACCAACGATTGTTGGACATATTTTTGTAGGGGAGATGGTGGCTGTTGTGACCGACTTGGGTAAAATACTTGCAAAAATTCCAGTTGCACCACGCTATTCCAAGATGATCTATTTGGCAAGTCATAAAAATGTCCCGCAGCACATGATCACAATTGTGGCTGCACTAACAGTTCGGGTAAGTATTTTCAGGTGGCTCATTAATTTTGTGGATATTTATTCAAAAGCGTAGCGAAAATTTCCGGTGTACCCACGTAGGGTGGGATTTATTCTCGTAAAACAATCTCTACATTTTTTAATTTTGAAAGCAAACTTTTTTAGTAGCGAAAATTTCTGGTGTACTCACGTAATGTATCTTTAAACATAAACTATATATTTCGTATTTTGAAGAGCGAGCATGAGTTTCTTAGTTTTATTTTGTATTGGCTTTCATCGTATCACAAACAGCATTTTCAATCTGCACGATTATGTATATAAACAGAACTTGCTGCTGCTTCACAACACGTATATTGTGATACTCGTACAGAAATTACTTCGTCGCACTTCAGATGCCCTTATGGTTTTTTAAATATGTTTTTCTTTTGAGCCCGATCTACTTACCTCTACTTTCTGAATTGTCTACAAAAGGAAGCCACTTTTCTACTTGGTAACCCACAGAGGGACTAACCAGGTGGTAACCAACGTCACGTTATGAAAAGATTTGAATAAATCTGATTCCTATAGTATTATGAATATAGCTTACAGTCTTGTTAATATAAATGCTATTAACCTCCAAGATATTTTTTGTTTATATGTTACCACCGTGTGATTTTAATCAACATATTTTTATTATTTTGTAAACAAAAATACGGTATAAATTGTTATAATAATTCATCTGCCTTTTGGATGCGGGTAGCAATATATGGACAGTCTGTTAAATCACAAGTGCGTCACCGACGTGTAATCTGGACTGTATTTTAGGGTGAAAACTCAACCAATACTTGTTTTCTAAGAAAACATAATTATTACCATTGACTTAATTACTTTGATTTTTTGCCCCAGTGTTGTAAGTTTTGGAAAGAAGGGGAGACATTTGCTACTAAATCAAAAAGTTTATGCGAGGACCCGCGCCTACTCCAAACATCTTTCACAACAGATTATTTCATTTCAGTTCTATAAGTTTAATAATCTGCCATGTTACAGATTGTATAAATTAAGGAGTTGTTACGACAGTGAAAACACTTTTTTTGGATCCCAGCCTTCAACCGACATGAACTTTTAGTATGCCACGTGCTACTAGCTGACTTGAGATGGGTGTGCTTGTGTTGCTACATTGTAGCATACGATTCAATAACTGGGTTAAAACACACTTAAGTACATCTTTTACTTTCCTTCTCTTATTTTGTTTTATTTATCTTGCCTACACTACACAGGATACTTTAACGTAATGGTAATGGTCAATAATTGGGGAGGTAAATAACTGTAGCACCGTGATCAATAAAAGTATAACAAAGGATGAAACTAGTGGCGGGAGACGAGCAATAGTGTGCGTAATATGAACTGAAAATTGAAAATAAACACCATATTTATATGTGCCAAGCATTTACGAGAATTCACAGCACTAGCTTGAAAGCACCCAGAGGCAAGACCTTTAGGAGGTACAAGAATGAGTTTGCAAAGCGATGAAGATCCACAGTGATAAGAATTCACAGGCTTGAGGATACATAGGCATTTGGATCCACAAGGATAAAAATGCACAGGCATGAGGATGCATTGGTGAGAGCATAGTGACTTCTTTGCTACTCAACCACCAGATTAACAAGAGGAAAGCTAATGTGTGGAGTATCTTCTTCAAGAGCTGGAGAAATCATAGTAAGATGATTTGATTTGATAGAACACGATAAAAGAGAATGACAGGAGGAGCGAAACAAATGCACAAAAAAGGCTGAAAAAGAGAAGACACTTCTCTTGTTTAGTTTGTTTTATTTGCTTTATTTTATTGGACACTACTCATTTATTTTCTTACTTTCTTGTTTACCTTCAAAAATATTTACTTTTATAGCTGATATACATGCATTGTGAACTGATTTTTATTTGAACATCGTATCCCCTCTTGATATATTTTGGGCATTGTTTGCGGTAATAATTGACCGGTTATCAGAGTCATGGATGGTCTAAAGCTCGTATAAATGTCTTTGGTATCCAAGGAGACCACTCCCCTACTGCAGTCCACTTCAATCACAGGACTGCCCTGGTCCAGTTGCTGCAGACTCATTGCGCCATTAAAATAATATTTTGGATTGCTTTGTGATGAATTCTAGTTTCTGAATGCCGATATTTTGAAAGGATACAGTTGTTCAGCTGCTCTATATCCAGTGAAAAAAGACTGACCTGCAACCAAGGAGATGGTCAGCTAGCTTTTTTGCTGGTTATCAGCTGGCCTTTCAAGAGATTTGTACTCTGTGGAAATGTAGTCTCCTTTTAGGTTGTTAGACCTTACTATGCAGCACAGAAAGGCTAGTTTGTGTGCAATAACACCTGGTGGTCATTACGCCTTATCTAATACAGAAAATATTATTGAGGTCGGCTAACAAATTTATGCCCACTACAGTCTCTCTAAGATAAATTTATTGGTAATACACTCCAGACAATACAAGGGTCACAAAATTGGTTAGGAAGCAATACAAATAAATACTGCCTTTTGTTTTGGCTGTCTTTGTTATTATTACAAAGAGCATACACAGCTAAGGTCATGTGATTGACACGATCAGTGGTTTAGCATTAATGCAGTTTAGCAGCACTTTTTAAGGAAAACAGACTGTATCTTCGATTTAATTGAATATCAAACTGCTTCTTTTACCTTCAACAGGAACTTTTTACAGATGACATTGACATAGTGAACGAATCCCAAGATTTAACAGTAAGTCCTGTTTTCTTATTTTTTGAAACGTTGCAGACATTTTTTTATTTTTGTATTGGGCCCTGTACTAAAAAAAGGAAAATTTGTGTAAGGCCTGCCTATTTGATTTTATGTATACCCCTTTCCCCTCAAAAATAACTTCGAAAGAAGTTCTTATTTGCAAGAGTTGTATACTCGTTTGCCTTTGCAAGGCTAAACTCCTCACTCACACGCGTAGGCACAACAACAGCACTGTCTATCAGTACGATGTCCAATTTGGTCACACGTCGTTTCACACTATCGCAAAGTAAGTATGTAGTTCGCGAAGAGAAGTCACAAGGCATTGTAAGTCATAGTACCATGATAGAAATAAGTGGCATTCCTGCTTCCAAACCTAATGACATAGATCGCGTCAAAACGTTGCTTTAAGAGTCACCAAAGACACGATGAAAGGCAGAAAGAAAATCTACAATAATTTATTGCCCTGAAAATGGTTGTAGTAGGACACGAAACAATTTTCTATATAAATTTAACTTAATATTAATCAACAAAGATATTATGTGTATGTCTTCTCGACAAATTTATAAGTTTATCCCAGAAACTAAAACCTAAGTGGCATTACGTAACAGTGCACAGTAAGACATGGGAGGCTGTTTCTGTTTCTCAGAACTTCATTATTTCAAGAATCTATAAAAGGACTAAAAACACTTCCAAACTTTAAGCTAATACAGACTGAGTTAAATCTGCCTTGACAGGGGCATTAATCCTGCAATTCGTTTATGGGTATAATTAGAGTCCACTTTTTATTTGTCTTTTGTTACTCTTTGGATCTTAGAAAGCATAAACTAGCTTTAGTAGACAGTATTTTTGAATTCCATGTTAAAATGGCCTCTAAAGTTTAATTCGTGATCTCCCTAAAACAATTTACAGTAAAGAAGTATGAAGAAAAATAGTTGACGGATATCAACAAAAATCGTTCCGAAAGAAAAGTTCGTATGTTAAAGGGTATAAAGAAAGTTACTTTTCAAATGCACAGTCGTTTTCCGTAAAGCGGATGAGAGGAAGTATCGATGTTTTACATGCCATTGCAAAGAAGATTCATTTGATTCTTCTGGCTAGATTAATTGATTCTGATCTGCCCTATCCAAACTTTCCAAATCGCTACTGTAATGATATCACTGGCTGCTTTTTAATATCTTCCTCATTTGCTTGAGTCCTTTGCTCTCTGAATTCTTCTACTACTTCTGGCTCTAATCATTTTCCTTTTGTTGACCTTCAGAAGTGTTTTCTTGAGCTTTCTGTAGCCCTTTCAAAACTGTTCAATAAATGTCTTTATGAATCTCGGTTTTCTTATTGTTGGAAACGCTTCATCTCTTGTTTTTCTTTTTGAAAATTCGAAAGGTTGTTCCGATTATAGTAACTTTCACCTATAAATGTGCTGCCTGCAGCAAGGTCTTTGAACGAAAGATGAATTATCAAATTGCTTAACATTTGGAGTCCCACAATCTCTTCTGTAGTAAGCAATGTGGCTATTGTAAATCGCGATTCCTAACAGACGTCCTCATTGCTACCACTGAGCAATTCTATCAACAATTTCTTTCTTTCCTTCTATTAACTCCCGGCGAAGATAAGTGTTTGCTTGCTGGCGTTGCAGAAATGAAAAGGAATAATATTTTGAAAAATTTATATCGAACTAATTGAGAGGTGCTAGTAAAAATGTAACCATTTTATTTCCTCCTAGGAAATATTTCATTAATTGTTCGTAGGCCAAGCCCCCCACCCTCCATCCCCATCCTCAAAATAATCCATTCACAGACAACAGTCGTTTTGCCCATGGCAGGAAGAGTTTTTTGAATTTACAATTTTATATGACACTTATTTGAATTAAACCCGATACACAGTACATTTGGTCTTATACTCTTGAGGCCTAGTCTTCCTTTAAATCTTTATTCTTGTTTATAATACATTTAATGAATAACTGTTGTCAGATCATAACGAAAATGTAAAAAATGTCGATATAATTGGTATCAGTTTTTAAAGTTTGGATATTGGATTTTGACTGATGATACATGTATGATTGTTTTCATCAGAAAGAAGCCTTGAAAAAGAAGAAAATTATGATAACCCAAGCAAGGCGAAAATGGGCAGGCGAGGTATACTAAATTGCCATTTCTATATTTCCTACTCATTCTTGTGTGTTCATTTGTTTTTATTTTTATTTTTGTTGGTGAATAATGTATGTGTGTGCAGATATCTAGAAAAAATTGATACAATATTATATCGTGTTAATGAGTATTGTTTTTTGAATATTTCTGATTCAAAAATTTTGGTACGCCTTCACTACCCAAACATACGTCCAACATGACTTGAGGTAAGTAGACTTCTTGTTTTGCTTGGTAACTTGATGATGACCATCAAGTTTTCTGAAATTCTTTATGGATCAGATTTTATTTTACATATATATATATATATATATATTTGTAAAATAAAAAATATATATTATATATTATATACATAATATATACATAATATATACATAATATATATATATATATATATATATATATATGTGTGTGTGTGTTAAGACACACACACATTGTATAAGTTAGTCTGTATGTGTACAACACATAGTATACACCATAATACTGGAACAAATCATAAGCATAAACCAGTTATGCATGGTTTCGTATTTAAGCCCGAAGCTGTCACATGGCTTAATAGAAACACTATGTTGCAAATGTCATAGAAAATATTGTCCATACACCACCATATGCAAACCGGAACTATTTACATAATTATGTAAATAGTTAATAGTAAATAGTTAATAGTAAATAGTTAATTGTATATATGTAAATAGTTAATTATTTGTTAATTGTGTAAATTATAATTTACCTCTGTGAAGAGAATCACGCTTTCCAACTAACTTAATGGCANTATATATATATATATATATATATATATATATATATATATATATATATATATATATATGTGTGTGTGTGTGTGTGTGTGTTAAGACTAAGTTAGTCTGTATGTGTACAACACATAGTATGCACCATAATACTGCAACAAATCATAAGCATAAACTCCTCCACTTATGTATGGTTTCGTATTTAAGCCCGAAGCTGTCACATGGTTTAATAGAAATACTATCTTGCAAATGCCGTAGAAAATATTGTCCATACAGCACTATATGAAAACCGAAACTATTTACATAATTTACCTCTGTGAAGAGAATCACGCTGTCCAACTAATTTTATAGCATTAGTTTTTTATTATTGCTGTTTCTTTTTCCTTTGTAGGGAGTGAGCGCACTTCTTGGTGATTTGATGGTAATACTTAGAGCTGTAGGAGCATGCGAATATTCAGGTTGTACAGAGAAGTTTTGTAAAGAAAATGGCCTGCGGTATAAGGCTATGATTGAAATTCGTAAACTTCGAGCACAATTGACAAACGCTGGTACGTTTCCTGGATAGTTGTATTTTATATCTTTCTGATGTCTGATGTGATCCTAAAGTCAGAAAACGTGCAATTGTTTTTTCATTAAACCCTTAAAAATTAACACTCAGGTTGTACTCCGCGTATCCTTTGAAACTAAATTTGTACTTATTTTTAAGTATGATGAGACAAATAGGCTATCGTCGCCTACATTTTCAGATCGATGTATGAAAAACGTTTACTTCGGATGTTTCTGGTTCTTAAAACAACTAAATAGTTCGAAGTTTGATTTTAGACGTGTATTCTCTGCTCTGCAGCTAGTCTGTAGGTTCTTAGATCTAAATGACTGAAAAGTAGACTGATGGTCGAGAGCAAGAACCGAAGATATGTGCAACCTATGAGCTCATGGTTTGTTCATGAAGTCATAAAGCATTAATAATATTACGAGAGTGAGGGGGTTTTGTCGTTAGTCATTGGTAAAAAGCAAGGAATAGTTACCCACATCAGGTTGAAGGGAAAGCTCCGCCCAGCAGGGTACAAGAGACAGCCCTTTCTTAATTGCCAGAATTTCATGTTAAAGTCCATTGGTCTTCAATGAGTATTTAATAAAAGATACTAAAAGCTGTGTACAAAGTGGTCGCAAGCTCTTGAACATTGGCCTTATAAATAAAATGTCTACATTCCTGGCAAAATCATTTTTTCAACAACTATTTAAACTGAAATTTAGCGATTTGGAAAATTTTGTAAGATTTTCTTGACAAAAAGGTATTGATAGCTTGAAGATAACTAACATGGTATTTATTTGATTGATGAATTATCCATATTAAAAATAATTATATGGAGCCATAATCCATTTAACAGCAAAACTAATCGGTTTGCCCCAGTGATATGGTTGTGCAGACTTGTTTTTGTCACGAAAAGAGGGCTTTTGTTAGAAGTGATTTCTGTCAATATTCGAAGTGCTTCTAAGTTTAGGAAAGGCTTATAGTAAGTAATTTATTATTTGAATTTGAAATATTGGAAGTTTTGGATTTGCAGTGACTTATGGAATTTCCCAACAAGAGCCTGGTATATCAAGAACGGCTTATTTACGTAGTCGTTGACGTTGATCTGTTTGCATTATCAGTCACCCACTGACACTTGCTGATGAGCCTCACTGCAGAACAACCGCTGGAAGCAGGTTGCCACTGCAACCTTAGGGCAGAGCAAGCAGGGGGAAGTCGGAGTGTCTGCTTCACACTCGGCAGTGCTCATTCCAATCTTCACACTGATTTGTTACTGAACTCGCATTAAGCTGACACTGTAAGGGGAGTTGAGTGCTTGGCATAAGTTTTTCGCTAGCTCCAGATATCCTTTGTACTCATAAGCTAGGTGGGATTAGGAACAACGCAATTCATCCTAGATCTCTTACTTGCGCCGTTAACGCCCATTTTGATATCAACGGCAGAATTCTTTTGTGCAAAGAATGCCCCCTACATCAAGCACTGGATTCTGACCCTCGCTGACTAGTCAGGCATCTATAGAAATTATAGCCAATAGCAAGCTTAGACAAACAAACTGCAGGCTGTAAATTAGTCACGCGCAGTAAGCACAGAGCTACGTGCACTGTAAGACCACTCGGTTTTACTCTCCGCTATCTGGTGTTTGGCATAAAACTTAGTGCAAACTGCAGCTGTTGCACACACGATGTCACTGTAGTGTCTACTGCGAAAAAAAAATAATAATGGTAATAAAGGCGGTATGAAAAGCTATCACGTTTCTATAAGGAAAGCAATTTGTTTAAAAAGAATGTTAATTGATACTATAGAAATATTGGTAAATCTCAAATTGAAATAAATAGAGCACCTTGAGTGAATGAGTTGAGTTCATTTTGGAAAAAATCTGGTCCCATACCAAGATTCGTAAGTGAAGCTCCATGGCTCGAGGAGCATATTAAGGAAAGTGAGACTATGAAGAGATCTCCCTTGATGATCTTAATCATGTTTTGAAAGAAAAAACAAACAAATGGAAACCACAAGGAAAAGATAAGATACCCAAATTCTGGCAGATTGTATGTTATGGATCTCATATCAGATTAACATATCTTTGTAATCTGGTTATCACTGAACCGAGCGAAATACCATGGTGGCCTGTCAAAGGTATTAACTATCTGTTAGCAAAATCTGATGAGACTTATAATCCCAAAAACTACCGCCCTATTTTCTGCCTGACTATTATGTATAGAAACTTAAAATCTTTTTTAACGGAGTATACATGTTCCTTTAACGTTGATAGTGACCTTTTTCCAGACGAACAAAAAAATTGTAAACATCCTATAGATGCAAGAACTAATTTTTAATAGACAAATTGAACCTTGAAAACTGCCATAATGTAACAATAATATGTCAATTGCTTCGATAGACTACAAAAAGGCTTTTGATAGTGTACCACCTTCATTGATCAAAGAATGTTTTAAAACTATAATATCACCTGTAATACGCAAATGCCTCTCTCGTAGCATGCGTTTGGGGAAACAACCTAAATTTTGAACACTGGGAAAACACTTGGCATGCTGGGAATATCAATATTGGTAGCATTATGTTTCATGGAGATTCTCTGCAACTCTATATTATTTTGTATAGCTCCTTACCCCCATAGCAAATTCCACAATGATTCTGGATATGACTATAAAATATATGATAAAACGTTAAACTATATATTTCATATGGATGCCTTAGCTACATTTACCCTTTACAGTTTGCCATAGCTACATTTATCCTAGGGCAGATTCTGAATACCAAGAATACTAATCTTGACGCTGCAATCATCATTAAGGATCTTGAACCTGAGGATTCTTATAAATATCTGGGAGTGACTGAAAAGGGTATGATCGAACATCCTTCGTCGAGAGAGAACATTCGGAAGGAGTGTTGCCGTAGCGAAAGCTCAATTCTATAAAGCGAGTTAAATGTAAGGAATAGAACCGATGCAGTCAACTCCCTGGCACTCCCTGGTATCACATATCGTTTTACTGTAATTAATTGGCCCCTCACTGAAATAGAATCAACGAAAGCAAGAGCAAAGTTATGAACATCAGCAGTACACAACGGCCACCACAGATAATTGTAAGAGGAAATGCACTTGAGACCGTTAAACAGTTCCCATATCTCGGAAGTTATGTGACTGACACTGGCGAGGTGGAATCCGACGTGGCAAATAGGCTAGGCAAGGCAGGAGCAGCATTTAGATCGATGGCATATATTTGGAGGTCGCGACAGTTATTCTTGAGCACAAAGATCCAGTTGTATATGGCGAGTCAACAACCTTATATGCAAGCGAGACTTGGAAACAAACTAAGAAACTGGAACGGAAACTAGACGCTTTCCACCAGCGTAATTTGAGAAGAATCCTAGGAGTCACAGGGAGAGATAGGATCGCAAATGAAAAGATTCTCAGACGTACAGGGCAGAGAGCATTGCATAAAGTTGTGAAGGAAAGGCGATGGAAGATGGCAGGACATGTGCTGAGAATGCCAAGTAGTCGGCCTGCGAGAAATGTGATGATATGGAAGCCAGTCGGAGGCAAAAGGAAAAGAGGCAGACCCGTGAGGACATGGCAAGCTACATTTCAGAACGACATGATGACAAGAGGACTGCAACCTCGAAACGCCCAAGCCCTGGCCGGAGATCGAGCCCGATGGCGCCGTCTTGCTGCCCGATGTCCTGCACAGGACCGGAGGACCTAAGGTCTAAGTAAGGTCACTGAAATAGAAAATGTGAGCACTAAAATCCGTAAACCTTTTAACAATGTACCCAATGCAGAATCCCAAAGCTGATGTGGATATGTTGTACCTTTCTCGCAAGAAAGGAGGTCGTGTACTTGCCAAACTTCAATTATCATTGAAAGCGTCGATTATTGGCATGAACATCTATTAAAACAACACTACTGATTGGGTGCTTAAGCTTGTATGATGTAAAGACGAACAAAGAAAGAGCACATATTCCATAACCAGTGATTAGAAAAAATACTTTAATGAGAGAAACTTTTGTAGAAATAGTTTATCTACGGATAACGTAAACAAATTTCATCACTTCCCTAAATTACCATTAAGAATTGTAACAATTCATTTCACCACTTAGTGTGAAGTAATTGAAGAATTCTCACACGAACTTCCTATTATCAAGCGCTGTATCTTGAATATCAGCAATAGCAGGCACTTTTAAGAATCAGATTTATGTGATTTATTGAACAGAAAAAGTGGTATTTATCTTTGAATCTCTTTCTGGAAACCTGTGTAAGACAATGTACAGTTTGATGATAAATTGATGCAGGCCCATGTTCTGTTGAAAAATTTTCTCAATTGCTCTGATAACAATTGCGCATAAAGAACGGTACGCCTACCTTGTGTCACCTCCAAGAACAAATAGACGAGCAGCACAGAAATCCGCTACCGGTATGGTTTCCCAATACGCAACTGCGTCGCTTACATACTCTTACCCACTTTGAGTAGGTTGGGCTGTGTTTTGTCTAGCACTACCCTCCAATTTTTTTGTGTATTTCATCACGGGTTTAGGAAAAAAAAATTTGATTTTTTGAAAATTATTACGCACGCGAGTAAATTGCATACGGCTGGGGGTGCCCTTGGATAAATATTAAATCAGTTGCACGTTCGAAGGTCTTAGGATCAAATTGAGCTATTAAGCTAAATGTACGTTTTTGCCTTCTTGCGTTTTCTTTTTTTCACCTTTATTCTTTTCATAATTCTATCCCCCGAAAACACGTTCATAAGAAATAGTTTGACTTTTACAATAGAGAAAGTAATTGGGCACAGTACGTCGAAGGACATGATGAGACGCGAACTGAGTACATCCCTCATGACAGACTAATGATTTACAAACAGTCTTTTACTGCAGCTTTACTTTTGAAATAGTTCGAAGTAAACTGACAAGAAGTAAACCTATCACCAGTTCAGTTCGAATCATGACGTAGCAAAATTGAAACACGGACTACACAAAGTGACGGCGGCGTTTCTTAGCAGTTTGGAGAAAACTAATGACGTAAATGGTTTGAAGTGCCAAGAATAAATGCTAGGTAATTAAAGAAAAAGAATTGTAGGAAATTACGGAGCTTGTGTTGTGCTTCATCCTAAGTACGGTGCTTCATCTCGATAAAACAAATATAAAAGAATGATAGAAACCAACATGGATTTTGTTTTGCTGCTGAAGTATAGTTTGAAACGAGCGCAACAACAGAGTAGTCTGCGAGACATAGGTTCTTGAAAAAAACGGTTCTTTTGATAATGATGGTGATAGTAGTGATTGAGAAGTAAGATATAGCAGGATCTGATACAATCTTGTCATATCGTCCATACTACTGGTTATTTTTTTTTATAAAAGACTACTTATTGTGTTTCTTTAAGGAAAAATAGTTGCTATTTTAAACGATTTTTTTTCTCTCATAATTTTATGGATAAAAGTTACGTAATTTGATGAATACTCAATTTACGCACTCATTTTCTCTTTTAAAGTCAATACAGTTATTCCTGGCGCGGAGGCCTTCGTTGATTCAAAAATGAAGCCACCGACACCTGAACAGGTATGGATTTTTTTGCTGCACTATTGATGTTGAATATCAGCGAGACATTTTTTAATACCTTAATTAAGCAATTGACACCGATTTTTTTTTAGTCACGTCTTATACTTGAGGAGAGATTTTAGAAAATACAAGAAACAGTATCAGTTGACCTCCAAGAGAGGGAAATAATTTCACCAGTACCTGTCAGTTTGTTTGTTTGTCACCAATGTAGCTGGAAAAAATAGACTTCTTTTCTTGAAATTTAAAGGAAATATTATTAATTGCCCACAAAGAGGATGCTTACTTTGGAAGCTCACTTGTTTTCAAGATGGCTAACAGTGTCATTTTTGCAAAAACAAAAGACATTTTGCTTTATCACAGAAAATGATTAACACAGGGAGAAGCCCCTGGTAGTCGAACAGTAAAATACGGCGAAAAAAGCGACGACTTCTTTGCTTTAGGAGATAATGTTCTTTGGTTCTCCTTTCAGGCTTGTTCTGTAGTCGTATTTTAGTAATTGCCCATCGTACGTGAATAAGAACGTGGTCGTAAAATACATTAAATACATTATCTTAGTGAGAACCTTGTATTTGCCGTTTGCCGTGTCAGTCGTAAGCGTTCAATTAATTTGTCAATATCTAGCTTGGAGAAATTCTTTCAACATCCAAAGCACCCAGCAAATTTTTGGTGTTGGTATTTTAATGAGTAGAATAGAGCCTCATTTTCACCCATGTTTTCCACATGGAGAGATTAAAAGCACATCGTGTGGCTGCATTAGATTAGTGTCTCCAAGGCATTTCACAAATATTGTTATATTTTAGTTGAATTTCTGCTACCTTTTACACTTTGTTTAGCATCTTATGTACTGAAATTGTTGACAGTAATACATCTCACAGAAACATTTTTTTTCTGGAAAAGGATTTTAGTAGTTCGGTACAAATAGGTTAAAAAGTATTATTGCTGGGTGAACTGTGCTTTTTCGAGAATTTACAAATAATATTAATTGAAAGTTACCTGCAAAGATCTTCCTGTGTTCAGGTATGAACATTTGGTGTACAATCGCTCAGAAACAAAAAATGACGTTGACATTGCGACTTTCGCACATTACTCAATAAAATAAAGCATATAAGCATACGAAATTAACCTTAAAAGTCGTAATTTTGATGGTTAACTTTTCACTGTTTTTTGTCTATAAAAATGGTATTTGAAACAATTACAACCATTATTTAGGAGACATTGTTCATCAAAAGAGCTGTTTTTTCAATTATTTTCTTTTTCAGGCACTTTCAATACGGCAGATAGTACTTGGCAGCCTTAGTGATCGTATTGCTAGGTAATAATTAATTTATTGTAAATATTTGAATAATAACATGTTTTAGCCTCGGATCTGTGCGAATTTACCTTCTGGCCATACCATACTGCAGCAGCAATAGTATCGTTTATTTTTTGAAGATCAAGCAAGTTATTGCAGACCTGTCAGTGGAAGGGCGCCCTCACATCTCCTTAGATTTCTAAAGAACATAACTATTAAATAGCTGCACTGGGGTACGCATGCTCCAAGACTGCTCGAACCTTAATCTGAGCAATACACAGAATCGACACGTTTTGTTATCTGTACTTTTTCAGTTTTGGTTCCGCTGTATGTTTGAAATGTTTGCTCAGCTTGCCAGGCAGTTTAGATTGTTATGAAGATACAAACATAGCTTTTAAATCAAGTATCAGGGGAATGAATGGGGGTGGATTTAATTCAGAACTAAGTACAGATTTTTGATTTCGCAGTTTGTTCTTCTGAAGAAGATACAATATCTGTTTCTTATCTGTGTTTTTTGTTGGTTCTAAATATAAAGAATCTTTGTGTTTATTGATTGTAAGCAATTATTTTAACCCAACAATATGTCTCGTTTTCACGTTTTCTTAACGCCCCCCTAGTTATTGGAGTGAAAATGCTATGTAATAATAAAAAATTTATAAGGACACCCTTACCAAACTCAATCAGTGATGCATTGTTATGAATCGGAGAAAATGTGTATATAATAATGTTAGTGTTATAATTACGCAATAATAATGTTAATACATTATGACATTATCATAATGTATATGATAATGTCTCTGATTATGAGCTGGATAGTTTGTATTCAAACTACACCAAAGATTCTGGGCGATTAATGAAAAGGCGTATGCTGTCTTTAAAGGGCGTAAGTTTAACTTAGATTTAAAAAACGTCATATTCCTCCTTGCAGGTTTGTTTGTAACCCAAACTATCAATGAGAAAATAGAGCTTAAAAGTTCATTGCTGAATGTTTCAAATGTGATGTCAGTTCTTAAATAATTTAATATCTCCAAAATACCGATTAAACAAGCAATGACGAGCCTTGTTCCACTTTTTTGATGACCATTGGAAAATAATTGTATTTAATTCCCAAACCCTATTGTTAATCTGGTTTAGGCACCAGAACAATATTGAGTAATGCTAGGGCTATTAGGCTACGGTTTGTTTAACAACCAATTTAGAGCATCTGCCAAAACAGCCAAGATTTTAACAATCGAGGATTCAAAGCAGTACGTAATTTTTTGGCAGTTGCTATTTAGCCGTCAGACGGCTGGACAGCACGAATTCTATTCTACCGTCACTGACGAACGATGGACGATGGCCATTTTGTGCCGGATGTTGTCTGTCAGAATACTGGAAATCCTATTGTTCATATTGTTCCTAACCCTAACCCTAATGTTGTGGCTTGAACAGAATCATGTCACGTGGCTTGAACAGGTCGATTAATGAAATTTTACTTCCGGTAAAAGACGGTAGAATAGGTTTCGGTTCAGAAGGCCGTCATGCGGCTAAATAGACACTTCGCAATTTTTTGGATTAAAATCACTTTTATGCATATAAATGTAAACTTTGATGAAGATTAGCAAAAAACTAAGAATTTCCTAGTAGGAAGTAGTATTTTATTTGAAGATTGTTTGCCAGTTTGATGGATCTGCCGTAATTGGAACAAAATTGATGCCTCTCAGTTTGTTTTCTCAATTNATAAGCATACGAAATTAACCTTAAAAGTCGTAATTTTGATGGTTAACTTTTCACTGTTTTTTGTCTATAAAAATGGTATTTGAAACAATTACAACCATTATTTCACTGTTTAGGAGACATTGTTCATCAAAAGAACTGTTTTTTCAATTATTTTCTTTTTCAGGCACTTTCAATACGGCAGATAGTACTTGGCAGTCTTAGTGATCGTATTGCTAGGTAATAATTAATTTATTGTAAATATTTGAATAATAACATGTTTTAGCCTCGGATCTGTGCGAATTTACCTTCTGGCCATACCATACTGCAGCAGCAATAGTATCGTTTATTTTTTGAAGATCAAGCAAGTTATTGCAGACCTGTCAGTGGAAGGGCGCCCTCACATCTTAGATTTCTAAAGAACATAACTATTAAATAGCTGCACTGGGGTACGCATGCTCCAAGACTGCTCGAACCTTAATCTGAGCAATACACAGAATCGACACGTTTTGTTATCTGTACTTTTTCAGTTTTGGTTCCGCTGTATGTTTGAAATGTTTGCTCAGCTTGCCAGGCAGTTTAGATTGTTATGAAGATACAAACATAGCTTTTAAATCAAGTATCAGGGGAATGAATGGGGGTGGATTTAATTCAGAACTAAGTACAGATTTTTGATTTCGCAGTTTGTTCTTCTGAAGAAGATACAATATCTGTTTCTTATCTGTGTTTTTTGTTGGTTCTAAATATAAAGAATCTTTGTGTTTATTGATTGTAAGCAATTATTTTAACCCAACAATATGTCTCGTTTTCACGTTTTCTTAACGCCCCCCTAGTTATTGGAGTGAAAATGCTATGTAATAATAAAAAATTTATAAGGACACCCTTACCAAACTCAATCAGTGATGCATTGTTATGAATCGGAGAAAATGTGTATATAATAATGTTAGTGTTATAATTACGCAATAATAATGTTAATACATTATGACATTATCATAATGTATATGATAATGTCTCTGATTATGAGCTGGATAGTTTGTATTCAAACTACACCAAAGATTCTGGGCGATTAATGAAAAGGCGTATGCTGTCTTTAAAGGGCGTAAGTTTAACTTAGATTTAAAAAACGTCATATTCCTCCTTGCAGGTTTGTTTGTAACCCAAACTATCAATGAGAAAATAGAGCTTAAAAGTTCATTGCTGAATGTTTCAAATGTGATGTCAGTTCTTAAATAATTTAATATCTCCAAAATACCGATTAAACAAGCAATGACGAGCCTTGTTCCACTTTTTTGATGACCATTGGAAAATAATTGTATTTAATTCCCAAACCCTATTGTTAATCTGGTTTAGGCACCAGAACAATATTGAGTAATGCTAGGGCTATTAGGCTACGGTTTGTTTAACAACCAATTTAGAGCATCTGCCAAAACAGCCAAGATTTTAACAATCGAGGATTCAAAGCAGTACGTAATTTTTTGGCAGTTGCTATTTAGCCGTCAGACGGCTGGACAGCTCGAATTCTATTCTACCGTCACTGACGAACGATGGACGATGGCCATTTTGGGCCGGATGTTGTCTGTCAGAATACTGGAAATCCTATTGTTCATATTGTTCCTAACCCTAACCCTAATGTTGTGGCTTGAACAGAATCATGTCACGTGGCTTGAACAGAATCATGTCACGTGGCTTGAACAGGTCGATTAATGAAATTTTACTTCCGGTAAAAGACGGTAGAATAGGTTTCGGTTCAGAAGGCCGTCATGCGGCTAAATAGACACTTCGCAATTTTTTGGATTAAAATCACTTTTATGCATATAAATGTAAACTTTGATGAAGATTAGCGAAAAACTAAGAATTTCCTAGTAGGAAGTAGTATTTTATTTGAAGATTGTTTGCCAGTTTGATGGATCTGCCGTAATTGGAACAAAATTGATGCCTCTCAGTTTGTTTTCTCAATTTTCGTATTTTTACTTGTTTTATTTTCTGTCGTTGCAGGAAACTCGCATCAGAACACAACAATGATCGAAACCTTAAGAACGCATATCAGGTAACTTTTTGCTTGTATTTTGATTTGAGCTTCTGTTTTTTTTCATTCACTCCAGTTGTCGAAATTTCTTTTCTTTATTCAGACGATGATTTTTGTTCATCTCTTTCGTAGATTGTGCCTTCATTCAGTTACATGCAAAAAAACTTGTATTTTTGTACTCGGATTGTACTATTTCCTTTTTCGGCATTTTTTGTCAGTTTACGCGATGGCTGCTTACGCTGTAAAGAGTATAGACTTTAATCCTTGATCTTATCCACGACTTGTGAATTTTAAGGCTTTTTATTGTACTCAAGTGCCCTTCAATAATATGTTTGAATGACTTCAACAGTGGTTGTCTCTACAATATTTAATTAATTAGCAGTGCCTGACCTATGTCTTAAAGATAGCCTTTTTTTCTCCCACGAATTGAAGTATTTTCTCCTTACTATCACTTCCTGATATTACTTTGCAAGTGAATCCCCCATCCCTCCATCATTTTGTTTATTTTTCATACACAAAGATTATCGGGTGTTTTTTATTATGCCATGGTTAAGATTGTCTTTTCTACTGACAGAGTTGTTCCCTCGAAGAACCTGTATTTATCCATCCAGCGTCATCACTTTTTAACAAATTGCCAGAGTTTGTTGTTTATCAAGAAATTCATGAAACATCAAAAATGTATATGAAAGGTAATGTTTCGTACATTTTTATACTAAACCATTAATTAAGTGTACCCTAGTAGTTATGTATTGATGAAAATATGTTTTTATTTTATATATAGTATACCTGTAAGGATGGATTTTGTAGTGTTTCATTTCCATCAGTTTCAAACAGCATTAGTATCATAAATTGTTCTTCGATGAAATTTGTTTTTAATGTTTTTATTCTTAGTGGTTTTTGGCGTTATTCTTAGCTAAGGTTGCAAACACGATAATCAGGTACGAACAGCTACTGTAAAATCCACGTGTAAAGACGCATGGGCTTTTAAAAGGAGCTAATAACTGGAGAGCAGAATGCTTATAACAACTATACGAAATCGCCAAAGGAAATGGATCGGACACGTTCTGAGACACCAGAGTATGTTAAGAGATAACAGTGAACGACGGAAAACGAGGCAGAGGAAGGAAAAGAATAACTTTATTAGACCAGTTTAAAAAGCAAGTTAATAGAAGAATGGAAAATTATTCAGATATCAAGTGGAGAGCCGAGGATAGAGATGGATGGCGTGTATGGTGCTAAACCTGTCTGAGGACAGACTACTTACAAGAAATAACTGGTGAAGAATTTTTTATTGATAGCTCTAAGAATTATGGAGAGAAAAATGACATTTAAGCTACATGCGTACAAAACACAGCAAATCATACATTAATTCTTTTAGAAATGTGCAACGATGGATGTGCATTGGATGTGCAACGTAAGTCTAAAGGACAGGCTCAGTTCTAATGAACTCAGAAGGAGATTGAATCTGGACAGTATTGGCAGCTGTATGCAGAATAGGAGGCTTCGTTGGTTTGGTCATGTGGAGAGAATGGACAAGAATGCTTGGACAAGTAGATGCAGAACAATCAAGGTGGCAGGAACCACTGGCAGAGGAAGACCAAAGAAAACATGGGAGGAAGTGATAAGGATGGATCTGAAACAAAAAGGTGTCAGCAGAGACCTAGTGAAGGATAGGATAACTTGGAAGTCAATTTCAAGAAATCGTCCAACACATGCTAGCATGTAAACCGGACGTTAAACCGAATATGATGATGATGATGATGATGATGATGAGAAATGTTATTTGAACTCTTAACCAATGTCGCCATCACTGCTTCCAGCTATGTTTCTATCTTTTCCTACTTCTTTATCTTCTCCTTTTTGAACTCATAGTCTTTAATTGAGCCAACATGTATCTCTACCACAATTGTTTGTAGACTCATAATTGTCATCAGTACAAATGGAATTCAGCCATCTCGTCTGCTGTGGGAAACTTATAGTTTTCGATGCCTTTAATGTTAGTCTGATCATATTCATTTCCTCCTAGTTCCAGCTTAAGATTACCTTTAGACCTTTTGGAATTACTGACAACCATGTTACTGTTGTTTGATACTTTCCACTACGCTACTCCCACCCATTTTTTGTCAATCCGTCTTTATATCGCTAAAGTTTTTCTTTAAATGTTTTATTTGAGATTCCTTGTCGCTAAATTGCATTTTCTGATGGCCTCTTAATATTAACACCAAGAGGTTGAAATACGCTTGTCCAGCTGGGGAAAGTCGATTGACTTGCTTTTATGGATTCTAATAAGCATTTTAGTTTGGTTCGTTTCCAAAGCCTTACCTACATCAACAGGTAGTATCTTTCCTCCGGAGTCATTAGTTTGAGAGTTTTAGAGTGATTTATCTATTCTTTTAAAATCCACCTCTTCATAATACTATCGCAATACCAAGCAGTTAGCCGAAAAACAACTAAATATATTCTTCACTCCATTTCATTTTCTTATGTTGTGAGATGGGTACTCGTTTTTCAAACAGTGACCGCACCCGGGTAAAACATAGTCATCCTAGATTGTAAGCTGCGCTGTGCATTGGTACTTATTAAGACCAGACACAGTGCCTCCTCGCTTTTGCAAAACGGTGAGCACACATTTAAAGCCTTGTTAAGACCAGTTGTTTACAGCATCAGGTATTTGTTAAACTTAGATTTTTATTAATATTGTTAAGGCTGCTCACTATCTTGCAAAAGTGAGGAGGCAGTTTTGGTTAGCACGAGTGGACCTCTTCTCACTCGGCCTAGGTTGGTTTCATCGATTCTGGTGAGAGTACGTCGACATTAGGACTTCTTCTTTCTGCAAACAGTGAGCCAGCGTCCTTATTGTGTGATAATTGTGGCTGACCAAGTTGCGAACTCCATGGGTAGGTGTGTGACACGGCATGGAGATTAGTAGCCCTTAGATTGTGAAAAGATATTGAATCTTGTTATCTCGTGTAGGTGTACACGAGATAACAAGATTACAATATAGTGGCTACACAATCCCACCCAACATTGTTTATTTTTAGAGAGACCTATGAAAGGTTTCCAAGTTAGCTATGTGGTACTTTCTTTCTATCTATCCATCCATCTATCTATCCATCTATCTATCCATCTATCTATCCATCTTTTTATCTATCTATCTATACATATACACCAAGGATGATAACAACGTCTCCCATATATCTGGTATTTATGTATATACATTTTTATATATGGTATATGGGAGGCCCTGGTATTCTAAGTAAACGTTGGTTTGCCCTATCACAGTTTATTTTCACAATTTTTGCCATTGCCTTTATTGAATTATCACACAAGTTCACTAGTTATATATTTGTGGGATGAATATTTCTTAGGCGATTTAGATTATATATTTATTGCAACATTTATGCACGAGCTACCTCTATTTCATTCATGGTATAGTAACCCTTAAACTTTTCCCCATTTATATCAAAGAGAAAAAGGACATTTTATTTCCCCTTAGATTCATGTTCACCATTTAAGACTTGCCGTTTACTATTATTTTTGTGTAACCTTAGTAAGCTGGTGCATTCAGAGGATTTTTTCTTTATCCTCCAAATATCATGTGGCAATTTTCAATGCGTGGTATCTGGATATTAAACAAATATGCCATTAACGTGTCATAACAACAGTATGCTCATCTGGCTGGCGTGGTTCCTTTCTTTCCATTGTATATTTGCAGGGCTTAACTGATTTGTTTTCGGGCTATCATTAATATAAAGTCTATCTTTTTGTATGTATTATAGCCATTCCTGGAAGATTTTACAAGGGCCTTTTCTTGACAAATAAAACCATTTCTCTTGTCTTTGTTCTGAAATGCAATCTTTGTTAAATTTCTATTTTTTTGTTAAGTTATGTATTTTTATTGATTAGTAGCCAACTTTTTCTGTGTCTTTCTCTAACTTGTGGTTTTACAAAACTGATTATCATGTTTTTTTGTTAGTTTAACCTGACGCAGATCAGTCAAATAAATTTTTATTCCCATGATTTTATCATTGATCCAAATAATCTGCGATTTTTTGACAGTTCATTGAGATTTTAGCAGCAGCTTTTGGGCACCTTGATTGCACATTATTTCAAATTCAGACATGACAGCTGTATGTATGTATGTATGTATGTATGTATGTATGTATGTATGTATGTATGTATGTATGTATGAATGTATGTATGTATGTATGTATGTATGTAATGTATGTATGTATGTATGTATGAATGTATGTATGTATGTATGAATGAATGTATGTATGTATGAATGTATGTATGTATGTATGTATGTATGTATGTATGAATGTATGTATGTATGTATGAATGTATGTATGTATGTATGAATGTATGTATGAATGTATGTATGTGTGAATGTATGTATGTAGGTAGTTATTGCCGGGGTGACTTTAGATGTGAGCGATCTATAGTCTATAAAATGCTCCAATGGCAGCGTCTTAAACAGCCTCCGACAACCTAATCCAGCTACGAAACTTCTCTTGGGGGAAATGTTTCAAACTAACAGGGGAAGGGGTGAAAGGCAAGTTACTGGCGCCTTAAAACCAGTTTGGTGAAGCTCGTTAGCCTTAGTTGGTATTTAAACCAGGAGAAGGTATACTCTGATCAAAAACCTGCAGTTGATATGTCGCCAGCTATCTAGCCTTGCTTATTGCTGGAATCAGGCAGTTGATACTAGTGATGGGACGATCAAGCACAGTATCTAGTACGGACTCGAACTGGACGTGCAGCATGCTCACTCGAGTCCGTATGTCCGAAATGGATAAAAAAATTCTGATTAAAATGACGAAATTACTTGCGTTTTTCACCAATTTTCGTTTGTTTTTCATCCGTTTTTCACCAACTTTTATCCTTCTCGCGTAATCATAACATGCGACGCCATTGCTCTGTTGGTTCCGGTGAAAATTGCAAGAAAGGCAAGTTTTCTGTCAATTTATTATGAGGCGAAAAACTAAAAAATGCCCGATATATCGCTCGCAGTCTTGTCGAGCACTCGAGTAGCTGAATTCTGATTCCCAACACCAATTGATACCGAGAGAGTGACTATGCTGTTGTACAAGGTTTTGTCACTATAAAAAGATTGTACAGTTATTCCTTCAGACCTCACCATCAATCTGTTCGAAAATACTGTGGGGATGGAGGAGTGGCGACGGATGTAGGCTTGGCAGGCTGAAAACATATAGTCTTAATTCTGCACATAGCCGGCATGGGGCTTATCCTAACATCGTTTTTCACACCACCCAAGGCAGTGTGTATTTCTCCGAAGCCCCGTGTGACTGAGCAGCCTTTCCAGGATTGCACTGCTCACCGAAACCTGGGAGGGGGCTAGAAAATGTATCCTAAACAAAGTTGCCTTATTCTGCTGGTTAGCTTCCTGCAGCTGACGGCTGTCCTTATTTGCAGGAACGAAAATAAAAGCATATTTTGTATCAAAGACGTCTACTTCCACTTGACTGCGGCCCTGTGGTATGCTTTCCTGACTGTGACATAGGTGTTTATTTCAGATTTAGAACAACTGGTAAAATGTTTAATTTGAGGAGATTCCAAGAGAAGACTCTGGTACGTGAAAGTTTAGCTAGGGAGCTCCTGTATGCTGCTGATGCCGATCTTGTTGCTCATTCAGCTGGTGACATGCAGTCTGTTTTGGATCGCTTTGCTAATGCATGTTCTCGCTTTGGTTTGACAATCAGCATTGATAAAACCAAGGTAATGTATACTCCTGCACCTGATGAGTTTCATGTAGAGCCTGACATTTTTGTTAATAGAATAAGGCTTGAAGTTGTCAAGCATTTTGTTTACCTGGGCAGTGCTCTCTCAAATGATGGCTCTCTCGATTATGAAATCAAGGAAAGGATCAGCAAAGCTTCAGGTACTTTTTGCAAATTAGAGGACAGGGTTTGGTCTGATGGTGATCTCACTTTAAAAACCAACCAAGCTTTCTCTATACAAGACCTGTGTGCTGGCCACTCTTGTATGCTTCCGAAACACGGACTATCAGTCACAAAACAAGCTGCTTGAGAGATTTCACCATCATTGTCTCAGGCACATTCTTGGAATAAAGTGGGAGAGTATTACCCCCGACACCACTGCCTTGTCCAAAGCAAACACTGTCAGCATATTGTCAATGGTGATGAGAAACCAGATGCGCTGGGTTGGGCACTTGATACGAATGGACGACTCCAGGCTACCCAAGCAACTTTTCTATGGTGAAATGTCATCTGGAAAAAAATGTCAGTGTAAGCCACGAAAAAGGTTTAAGGACAATGATAAAGAGAACCTGAAGCATGTGAAGGTTGCTGAAGACTGCTGGGAGGCATTAACTTCTGATCGTGAGCATTGAAGAGATTTAAACTTTCAAGGTGCTAAGTTGCATGAGGAGAGCAGAGTTTCTCGTGCTAAACTGAGGAGAATCTGCAGGAAGAATGAGCCATTACCAGTTGATTGTGGTCTTCTTTGGCCTTGTAAAGTTCTTTTGTACCCCTTACTGATGCTACTTCTGAATCTTCCATTTACTCATGTCCATTGTGCCCCAAAATCTGCAAATCGTCCGGTAGACGCAAGCGACACCTCAGGACTCATTGAGATGAATATCCTACTGTTGCCACCCCGAAGGATCACTTGGAATGCCACGTCTGCCACAAACCGTGCAAGTCACTTGCAGGTCTCAAGAGCCACTTAAGACTACATGGTCGGAAAGAGCAGGCAGAAGAAAGAAATGAAGGACTGCCACTCGTCTGACAAGACGGAGCAATCATGTATATATGTATGTATGTATGTATGTATGTATGCATGTATGTCTATGAATGCATGAATGTATGTATGAATGTATGCATGTATGTATGTATGTATGTATGTATGTATGTATGTATGAATTTGTATACATTTACGTATGTATATTTTATTCAGGTTCGTCGAAAGAAATCATGAACCCTTGCAAAAGCCTATGTTTTCTGAATGTTTTTGTTAAGAAATATGAAAGTTCAAGAGATGCCAAAAAACATGCAAAGATATTTGAGAAAGATGCTTTGTGAACTTGTTAACGCCTACTTTTATATTTATAGTGTTCATAGCATTCAAATATGTTGTCATGATATCTGCTGCACTGGTTTTATGTTTTCTTCTATAATAATAATGATGATGATGATGATGATGATAATAATAATAATAATGAAAATAATAATAATAATAGTTCTAGTAATATATCATATTTAACAGGGTAACCTTTTAGTAGACGTAACAGCTATCAATCAGAGTCAATTTTGTATTGGGGTTTGTTAAGCAAAAAGAAAAGTACACGAGTAAAATCTATATAAAACGTAATGTTAATTAGGTTCTAATTTGCAAACAAATTGACTTTATTGTTTTTTTAAATAGGAGTAGTACTTTTTATAACTTATGTCACTTGGTAGATTGTTTCAAATCGACGCTTCTTAAAAGCCGATTTTATCCCGTACTTACTTTCGATAACAGCAGGCCATACCAATCTCTACATTTATTTTTTTCCATGATTGAATTTTTTGAATAAGTTCTTGAGCGATTCTGTGCAAATCCCATTAATAGACTTTAAAAGACTTACGCGCTTGGTTAAGGCTGCCTCATTTCAGGGTTCTGCTGTTATTATTTGCTACAATTCTATGGAACCTACCTTGTGTTGATTGCAGTTTAGCTTTGGCTTAATCACCCAAGCTTGTATACACTGGCCAGCAATGCTTCCTTGTAGATTCTATTATTTTGTTTTAAGGGGAATACCAAGATATTCATAGCAAATACTTTTGTTAGCGTCTTTGATCTCATTTGCAGAATGGCACGAATGTTGGCTTGACAAATTTCGACTGGTTCCATACATAACGAATTCAGTTTTAAATTTCTTAACATTCATAATCAGGCTGTTGTCGGTAAACCATTTACCAATGAGGTCTCTTTCATGATGAATGACATCCTCGACAGCTTTTTCTGATTTATCTGAGTAAAAATATTACTGCATCGTCAGCATAAACCAGAATTTTATATTTATTTATCGCAAGGTGTAGATCATTAATCAAGATGGTAAACAAGAGTAGGCCATATATCATTGATCCCTGAGGGACCCCAAGGGTAATGTGCTGGGTTGTGACCTTACTTCATCATAGCAAACACACTCAGCCCTGTACAATTATTTAAACTGTTCGCGATACCAGAAACCGTTACCATCACAGAGTTAAATAAAACAGACTAAATTTGCTAACAGGGATACACATAGTTGCGGCTGGCATGATTCGAAAAGTTGCCGAAATTCGTCCTATTCTAAGTGTGGTGCTCATAGTACAAGCTATTTGATACAGTGCAGGAAACTTTATTGTACAGATTTAAAAACTTAATTTACGTAATACATCACGATCAATGCTTCCGGCGTGTGTTTGTTATTGTTAAAAGAAAAATTAGTGTTGGCTTTCTGTCAGGAAATGTGTAACACAAACATTCAACAGTGCCTTGTAACCCGACAATGATATGAGAAGGATTACAAAGTGGATATGGTTTTCATTAGAGATCGGCTAAGAAATGTGTTTTAGATAGAAACTGTGGTAGTTAAAAACATATTTTGATGTCAAAAGGAGTAGAAAATGGCATGGACTAAGTTTGGTTGCCGGCATCTATCAAAGTCTGGTGCTAAGTGAAACATTGGCAAAAAAAGTAATTTTAGCAACTAAATAGGATTGTACATCTCTTTTTGTTCCATTTTTAAAATTCAATATTGTGATCATCTTACTCACAACTTTCTATAAAGTTACTGGGGTAGGTAGAGTAAAAGGAGCCCCAATAAGGGTATAATTATCTTTTTACCAGATGATTAATCAAATTAATAACTTACATGGATCACCATTATCAATTATTCTGTGATTTTCCTTTTCACAGGGATAACAGCAATTGAACCCTCATGGTTGCCTTTGTGTGCACCCAACAAGTGTAAATTCTCGAAACCATTGGAAATTCCTTCACCTTCGTTTGATGACGTCACTGGAAATGCCAAATGTCACATGACGTTTACTTATGGTAAGATAGCTGGATCCTAAACAATCCCTCCTGACATTTTGAAATGCCATATGGGTTTGAAACAATTAAAACTTGTGAGAGGGACATGTGTGCTTAAGTTGTTTATGTTTGATTACCTAATTAATTAATTTTAATGTACTGCTAGATAGTCCTAGTTGACATTGTTTGTAAAAATGCCACTGAAAATGTCACTGAATCCGTTAATGCTTTTAACTGGCTAGAGTATAATACCCTACACCAACTACTAAGTCAACTGTAATGAGATACTATTTAGGGTATCAAACCATCTGGGCTGTCGACGTAGGAAGCTAGCATTGGAAATTATTGCCTTTTTGTTTAAAAAATGATGACAACCATTTATGTCGTACGACAGACACTTAGCTGGGTGAATATGGCATCCTGGGTATTCTGCATTCTCATATTTATAACAATTTCTTATTAAAACACTCAAAATAGCAGTCCTCCACGGAAAAGCTATGATTTTTTGATGGTATGTCAATTATTTAGCAATTTCCGAGAGAGATAACTATTTTGAAATTAATAGCAGGGTTTTTTGCACAGTTTTAGGGTACAGAAATTTGGTACCCAGATCATTTTTTACAGAGTGGCTATTGATTCTTGAGTTCTTGAACTTTATTCGTTCTTGGATTTTATTCATTCTTGAATTGTTCTTGGAAAACTATACTTTTATCATCTTTAGTTCTTAAGCTTTTATGTGGCTCTTGAATTTTTTTTTGGTAAAGTTATTTTTCATGTGAAAGATAATTGATTAAGTGAGATTTATTTTCTGCCCACTCACAACATTGTGTCAATACAGAAAAATCTTCCCTTTCACCTTCCACATTATTATTGCAATCTTTATGTTTTGCTTTCAACGGCTGACATAGATTTTTTATACGTGTAAGGAATTTACTAAATGCACAATGTTATAGATACTCTGAATGGTTACAAGAAAGGAATGGAGTTATTCTCTGTTTGTTTTTAAATGGCGTTAAGAAGATTAATAGCATTTGATATTTAAAGGCAGTTCGAACTTGATTATATTATAGAAAATGTTTCAAAACACTTAAAGGACCGTTATCATACTGTATAAGAAGTAAAGGAAATGTTTGAAAATTAGTTTCTAGAATAAAAAGCTCAATCTTTTGTTTTTCTTTCTCGACTAGTAAAGGTGACTTGTGTAGAACTTTTAAAAGCTCATGGGAAAATTATTTTAATGTTGCCAGTTGATTGACGAGCAATTTGGAAAATTGAAAAAGTACCCAATAAGAACAAAGTAATGTGTGAATTCTCCAACACACTTATTAACATCATTATAATGGAGCAAAATGCACTAGCTTCCCACCCCAAGGGAAATAAATATATATTAAATATGAAGAACTTTAATCCCATGTCTATTTTATACTTCACTTCAAAAGTGTCTAAGCCTACATCAAGCAAAGATTCTCACCCAGTCTCAAGTAGCAGACTTGCACCAGCTGGTTTCATTGCTGAAATAAATCCCTTGAGTTCTGAAAGTACTAACAACACATAATTCCTATCTTTCGTGTGTGATTTTGAACAATATTTTCCATGTGATGTTCCCAGAAAATGAGATAACCAATTCATTCCAGTTATCAAAGATCAAAGATGAAACGTGCGTTCGATATTCGATGACCGCCATATTTAACGGAAAACTTGCTCCAAGACTATTACCATTCCCGTTCTCTTCGCTTTTTGTATGACAGTCTATATCATCAACTGCAGGAGGAGCAAATGGATTTTCAGGTTTATCTTTGGAACGACAAAGCCGGTTCTTACTAAATTCAAATTCCTTACCTAAGACTCGCAGCTCCTCAAAATCCCAAATGCAGCCAGAATTTTTGATGAGCTTTGTAAAAGTACAGATGTACTGCCAAGTTAATCATTGGTTTTGTTCTTCATGGATAGATCCAATACGAACTGGAATGTGCTTGATACGTTGAAATACTACTACGTGGAAATGAACTCTCTCAAATTGTAATTGTTGGTTCATGTGACCTCCATGTAGTACACGATACATTTCAAAGTGGTGTGAAGATAACTGGTTGGATTTGCGAAAGTTATTTAATAGTTCCCCTGTAAGAATGGGTATCTTTATTTATCTGAACACTTCAGGTGTTTTTCCATTATTTTTTGCCATATGCGCTTGGTCGAAGAGGAATCTGTTGCAGTTCTTATAATTCACGTATTTGAATGTGTTGTCAATGGCGTACAACCCTTTCAATTTTTGGATCAAAACAACGTATCAACAACAAATCATATGACACCTTGGCGAACCATCACAGTTGGCTTTTTATGAAGGTAGAATTCCAAGTTTTCATTACAGTGCTTTCGTCAGGGCACTGCTTTCATGAAAACACTGCTTTCGTCGCTTAAAGCCAGCGTAACAAATAAATTCAATTGCCAAGATAAATGTGCTGCACTACTTAAAGTTACGAATAAGTTAAAAAATTGCAGGAACGGTGTCCGTTGAAATACGTTTTGTTTGATCGTTATTAAGCCTAGTTCCCAAGAACAGGATTGAAAGCAAAGACTGTATCAGCAAGTTTAAAAAAGTTGTTAACATGCTATATTCCATTAATCAGATCAATTCCAATGAGACAAGAGGATGGAATTCAAAGGATGATATGATGTTCCCATTAGAACTGTTTATCTTAAAGGTTGCTACTGTTTATAAAGAAGAGTTTGTGAAATTAATGTAATATAGATGGAAGGAATATGAAATTGTAGAAAAGTGAAAAATATATTTGCACTGAAATGAATATGACTATTGTGGAAACATATTCTACCACCTGACTCATTGGGCCTGTCCTTCACCAGATCATTTTTTTAACTTTTGTCTCACTTAAGTGCTCTTTTCTTTCCCCATATTCCTGTTATTAGACATCACATACCAATCACCCATACAGGGCTGAGCCTCTCACAGAATGATGACTTACCTTCCAAGGTAAGATAAACTGATCCTAGCATCAATGGAAGGCAAAGAAATTGTGAAATTAATGAAATATAGATGGAGAGGTTATGAAATTGTAGAAAATGGAAAATATGTTTACACCGAGCTGGATTCGAATCAGTACCCATGGCTCTCCTGGCTATAAGCTTCCATCCGAGCTATCGGTGCCCCAACTTCACGAGATTTCTTTTTCCAGCTATAATTTTCACAAAGAAGTGGTTTTTAACTTTAACTTTCCCGAGATTCGCGTAAATTATTTATATGAAAAGTATTTGGAAGGTTGTAAAAGATACCAAAATTCATGGATAGTTGTGATAATGGCTTTCACTTCATCACATGACCATGGTCAGATTGAGAGAGATATCAGTGTCAGCAAGGAAGTAATGGTGAAAAGTCTACATAACAAGTCATTGTGTGCTCAATGATTACTATAAATGCCCACAGCCAGTTTTGGAGATTTGATTGTTTCCTACGGTCTTCCGTTCCCATATTCGTATAAAATTTTATTTTGTTCTTTGTACTTTTACCTTCTCTCAAGTAAATAAAGATTTTAAGGACATTTTTGTAAGATCATTTTTATTGACATGTATGGTGAGAAATATAATACTCTTGGTTTTTGTTTCATGGATTTTGCCAAAATCTTATTCTTTTTTTATAAACTTCTGTTTAGGAAGGGAGATCTTCACTAAGATTTTCTTACAGCAAAATGATTGATCTTAAATGTTAGGGCTACAGGCTTAAAATTAGGGGAGAAGGGACCTCCTTTTTCTCAAGTTAATTTTGAAACGTTTAATTGATTGGTAGGGTAGATTAAATTAATGCATCAAAAATAAGAAACTGTTAAACTTTGCCTTTCTAAATTTCAAATTGCCTTTTTTTGCTTCTTGAAAAATACCTTAATCTTCTTTGTGTTTTCTTGAATTGTTCTGATTTTTTTTTAAACTGTGAGGCCACCCACTTACAGACAATATCCGTTCCAGTACTGAGTTATTAGTCAGTGGTGTCGATTATAATTTAAAGATTTGTTAAAGTATAATTTATAAGGTATATTATTGTTCTAAATGTTCTTACTTTTGATCCTATTTAATTTAGGTCCGCACATGTGGTCACTTCCTGCACAAGAACTTGATCACCCCTTAAATTTAGACAATTTTCGTTGGTTTGCGAAATTTCTACTGGAAGGAAAGGTTTGGCATTATTACATCTCTCATATTTTTGCCCATGAACTTTGCTACAGCCATTTAGACCAACGTAATCATAACTGTATTTTGATTTACAATGTAAACTGGCGATGTTATTTTTTTGATAGTTTCGATTTTGATTACGCCGCCCATATTTCTGTTCACAGTATGAGCTACAACCATTCAGACCAACGTATTTATTCAATTTTACAGTCTTTGTCCAGCATTTGTCGATTTGGGTTTAAAAATCTAAAAATTTTTCACTTGGAAATGGACAGAACTACCTTTGTTTGGTCAAGTTGAATTAACCCAGTTTGCTGAGAAGAAACCATTCGGTTGCCAGATTGGACCTTGTAATGACTTACTCGTGCTATTCATTTCATAAGGTACCTAACAGAGGTATTACCCAAGGGCATGGTATTATATGCGAAAAATATTGATTTAATACTACATCTGTGCATTCATTCAGCAGATAATTAAACCTGCTCGAAACTTTTTTACATAATTCTTACTGAAACTAACCAAGACTCATTTTTGTTTGCGCCTTTACGACGGCAAGTTTAAGAATTCTAGAAAGTATTTTATTTAATTTATTTAATTACTTACTTTTTTGTTTATTTATTGACAGAGAGTAACGTCTTTCTTTTTCCAAATAGGTTCTGAAAAAGCTTGAAGAGTACGTTCCATTTTTGTTAACACCACCATCAGTCATGGTTAAGAGTTGGTCAAAGTATGTAATTTTACACTCAATATCTCTACATTGGTTTTCTGATTTTGCTTAGCTTTTACCTTTACACTTTCACACAAATTGCATATTACCAGATACACCATATATACATGACTTATGAAAGTATTTAACTTATTTTATCAACATTTTAATTCTACTTTACTTGATAGCCGTAGAGACTTACCTTGTTCCCATTTTTAAGAAAATGAAAAAAAGTAAAATTTTTCTGGATACCTCAACGATTTATTGATAGGTGGAGTTACAGAAGGGAGATATAAAGGAGGAATAAAAGATTATGGCTCGTTAAATTTGTTAACCATAATAGCCAACGCCTGCTCAGTAAGTTTCTTATTGCTTTAGTTAAAGGCCCAGGTATTCACTGCCCTAATTTTGTTTCTTTCACGAAGCTTACTCTTGCAAACTAACCTCAGCCTTCTAAAATATAAGGTCTTTTTGTATAATTCCGTCAAATTCCAAGACGTCGGGATATTTATATCCACTTTGATCAATTATTTTGATTGTTTTTCTTGTTGGCAGTGATATTCAATTACTTCTGCTTCTCCCAACTGATCCTCTATGCATGATCAACACTCCACATTGTTGATACCAAATTCCATTTTGATGTCATTATTAAATATTTTGACTGTAGAGATTAAGCTGTCTATTTCCATCTCATTCTTCCCGAACAATTATTATTATTATTATCATCATCTTTTTTCACATTTTGTGTGTTCTTATTGCCGAGTTCTATGCTGACAGGCGGGTCATAACAAATGACCATGGGCTACGAGCATTTTCTTTCGCAAAACTCCAGTACTTTTCGCAAAATCCTGGCTGTTCACAACAACGTAGTCTTCTGAAGTAATCCTAAGTTGCAGTGAATCCCAAGCTTTTATTATTATTATTAATATTATTTTTGTTGTTGTTGTTGTTGTTATAAAAGATGAAAATTTGTAAATGTTTTCTTTGAAAATAAATACCATGTTAAGTTTAAATATTTATACATATACACAAACGATGTGAATTGTGTACCATATTTCATTAATTCCCTGCAATTTCATGAAACTATTAATGGACCTCCCTTGCTTTGTGAACACCGGCACACCTTTTACATGAAAATAGCGACCGGATTTAGTATTTGTGACGCCACTGAAAATATATGTAATGGAGCTTGTTGTTTCTNTTATTTTTGTTGTTGTTGTTGTTGTTGTTGTTGTTGTTGTTGTTGTTGTTGTTATAAAAGATGAAAATTTGTAAATGTTTTCTTTGAAAATAAATACCATGTTAAGTTTAAATATTTATACATATACACAAACGATGTGAATTGTGTACCATATTTCATTAATTCCCTGCAATTTCATGAAACTATTAATGGACCTCCCTTGCTTTGTGAACACCGGCACACCTTTTACATGAAAATAGCGACCGGATTTAGTATTTGTGACGCCACTGAAAATATATGTAATGGAGCTTGTTGTTTCTTTTGAGACGAACATCCTTAAATCGCACGAGTATATGACCACCCGGCATAAGGCGCTAACAAGTCTTATCTAGGCCTCTCGGTCTTGAGGAAACTAGCTGAGCTACTTCCGGATCTTGCCCATCGCTTTTATCGTATTTGGCATACATAGGCAAATGCAATTAAAGAAGGAAAACCAAGATATATGCGCCCTGCAAAATGAAAAATGTTTCGGGTTCTCAGCAAGAGTTGCTTAAAGTTATTTCGTAAAACATAGTTACTTTCCACCAACTTATAAAAATGTAATTTTTGGTAGATATTGCATTTTAAAGTTATTTTAGAGGGTTTTGGGCCATTTATAGAAGTGTTGGGCTCGTACCAGAGGCATAATAAGTTCTTTTTTGTTGTCTTTTATACGTACGGCTTTGCTCATTGTTTAAAAGGAACTTCAAAACTGTGCATCACGTTAGGAAAAGAAGAAATGGTTTTCAGTAACAGAAGTACATTTTTACTCTGGTTAAAAGTTTTGGTATCAACGAGGTAATTATTTCGCCACATGTACTTGCATACAAGCTGTACTTGTGGAAATTAACCCTGTTGCAACATTTGCAGTTAATGGTCAGGATTTTTACTTGTTTCTTATATACTCAGTATGTTGCTGTACCGTCTAATGTAGAGATTTTCTTCCGCCTAGATTACAGCCTAAAACTGAAGTACTTCTGAATGCACTTGTTAATGGTAATGTGTACAATCGTGAAACATTATTAGCGGCCATGACAAATGATTCAAACTGTAAGAATTTCCTTCATTTGACTTTGTTTTAAGTTTATTTTTGCTATTTTAGCTATGTTTTCTTAGCTAAATCGGCCTAGCTAGGTATGGTTTCTTATTGATTAACTGGGTACTGACTATCTGAATCAAAGTCCGAAGAGCATTGAAATCTTTTGATGAATCTGTTTATTTTTTTGTATGGCAGGTGGAGAATCTTGTTGCTGGGGGATTTCATCACCTGCCAATCAGATCTGTTTGCATTGAAATCTGCTTTTGTTTGCTATATGCCATTTAGATTTGTTCTCGACCTTGACTTCGACATTGCCATTAATGACAAATAGCTGTAGGGATGGCATTCATATCCTGTCACCAGAGGAGTAGCTCACCGTAAAGTGCAGTGTGCAGGCTCCCTGGGGTGTGGATACATCCCACCACTCACCAACCGCTGCCTCACTGCCTTGTAAGTGGGTCATGAGACCACAGGCGAAGCCCACCGCTTACAGCGGGTGGTGGGCGTAAGGAAAGGCATCCTGCCGGAAAACACGTGCCGAATACCGAATCGGTCGGGCCCGAGTCAACAACGACCACTAGTACTGTGGGTCACCAGTTTGGTACTAAAAATTGTGATAATGGTGGAAATAGACTTACGAGACGTAGAAGAGGGTGAACGCGAGTAAGGAAGAAAGAAGCTAGGAATAGAGGACAGGTGAAGAAAGTAAGCATGTGAGAAGGCACATGCCGGCATGTCGGCAGCATGACCGGAAGACCCAAAGAAGTCCTTGATCTCATGCAAAGAAGGAGCATCGACGTTTTGTGTGTGGAGGAAACTAAATGGAAAAATACGAAAGTCAGAGAAATAGGTGACGGTTACAAGCTTTATTGCTACGGTACAAGTAACAAGAGAAGTGGGGTTGATATCATCCTGGAAAGAAGCCTAGCTGGAAACGTTATCGAAGTGAACCGAGTTAGTGAGAGAATCATGTGGAGGAGAATGGGTGACACTGGAATTAAGTGGCTTGTAGACCAACATCATTAGTGTATATGGACCAAAAGTAGAATGGGATGATACCGAGAAAGAGGAGTTATATAGGACAGTGGTGAGACCAGCAATGATGTACGGCATGGAAACAGTTCGTTTAACAGCAGGAGTCGATAAAAAGATGAACATAGCCGAAATGCAGATGTTTCTGGTCTCTGGGTGTTATCCAAGTGATATGTTGCGCAACGAGGTAGCGAGAGAAAGGCTGGGCATTGGAGAGCTCTCTCAAAAGACAAGAGGTCCGGGGTTGAGATGGTTTGGACACGTGGAGAGCAGAGAAGAATCAACAATCTGCAGTTTACGAAAGATATTACTTTATTTTTTCATCCACCTTTGCTGTGCCTCACTTTCACTGGGGCAAGGTACGTTCCATTTTCACAGGGGTTATTTCGTGACAATACCATGGTTTTGAGGCAATTTGCTTTTGGATAACTTTATGGTCCAACGAACACATCCCAACCAAAATATATATGTATATATATATATATATATATATATATATATATATATATATATATTTCTGTATACCTAGTAAAACGGAAAGGAAGTGTTGCTTATTTTATCATTTTATGATTGTAACCGTTCGACTTACAGATATTTTCTTTTATTGAAGTATTTCGTATGTTAATAATATTGTATGATTAGTCTCTTAATCAATGGGCTTACATATTTAAAATATTCCTTTCAAATCGAAGTATATACGGAGAGAGATTACAAAGCTATCAACTTTGGTTAATACAGAATTGCTTTGGATATAAGCCGGAACATTCAGTCCATTTTTTCAACTGTAGAATATATGATCATTCGAGGAAACGGTTTATTTATTGGTAGCGTTATTTTAAACCCTTGTTAAAAAATTAAATCTTGTTTCTGAAACTGAAAGACTTGTATTAAATCAATACCATAAATTAATCAAAATCTCTTGACGTGAATAAACAAATAATATGAATATAAATGTCCAAACATAAAGGGTTTCAGGAGAATTTTATTTCTTGTTTAACTATTCGCACTTTTCTTTTCCGTCAGTTTGAAAGGACCTTTTTAATATTTGCTAGTTTGGGTGTGTTTAGGTGGATGATGATGTATCAGTTACTTTAGAAGATTAATTAATTTAAGTTGTTACTGTTTAAATCTGATGAGCTTCCGTCGAAATATCTCAATTTTGTGATATTTTTTTCTGCCTCACCCTTTTTCAGTTTTATTGCGAGAATATAAAGATTGGATTCCAGAAAGCAAGCACAGCACAGTTGCGATGAGGTGGCCACCATTAGATTAAAATGACGACTCTTTTTTTACTCGTTGCCGAATGATTTGACCATGCTACAGATTAACGGAATCGTAGAAGATATCGCTGTTGTCAATGACAACTGATTGTCCGTATTCCAAAGCTTCGGAACCCACGTTTGTTGGATTCGGATGAATTTAGCCAAGCAACAACGTGGAAGCTTTTCTTGACGATGCTGCTTGTTTGCACCAGCGTATGCGTGTGTTTAAGCCTTGTACGGAAACCAGTGGGCAGTGAAGGAAGAAAATATTTGGTGCAATTAAAGGCGCCATAATAAAGAGAAATAACCGCGGATGGTCCTTCCTTTTCCAGAAGGAATAGGCAGCAGTAAAGTATGTGATACATACGGGATGCCTCTTGAAATATGGACTTTTAAGGAGTGTCAAAGGAGACGAACAACACTATCTTAATATATTTTTACATACGACAAGAAAATATTATGAAATACAAAAGATCCAAAACATGCCTGTCAGAGGAATTCCATAAGAAGCAAGGAATAACCTTTTGTTACTTGGACCTTAAAGGTTTCCTGGCAGGTTGGAATTCACGTTTTTCCACTGTTGAAATTTTGTCAGAATAATATAGAATACCGAATACTAGGTATTTATTTTATTTTAGGTTTCATAAGAAATAACTGCTGTGTAAAGTAGTTTACTGTGAGATAATAATTATATTTCGGAAATTTTACATTGCTGGTTCGATATATTATGTCATCTATTCATCTATCTATCTATCTATCTATCTATCTATCTATCTATCTATCTATCTATCTATCTATCTATCTATCTATCTATCTATCTATTTATCTATCTATCTATCTATCCATCCATCCATCTATCTATCTATCTATCTATCTATCTA
>RDPX01000136.1:1111728-1119228 GCA_003991215.1 Morbakka virulenta | reverse complement strand
AGTTAAAAACTCGTTAAAAACTGTCACGCATACTCCCATGGTTTTTGCGTATGAAATACTACTTCTATCTGCCAGACTTTAAAGGCTATGGATATTGCACGAGAAGTCGTTGTTTCTAATATTCACCGAAAACAGAATGCGTCCTATGCATGGCGATCTCTAACTAACGTTAGTTGAAGATCACCATGGTCTTATGGGATATCAAAGAAAGTATAGAACAAAGTACCAAAGACGATAGCAACGAACTAGGTTTGTCAAAACGTAGTGAAAGAAAGTGAACTGTATGGACCCTTTATTTTCTGAGAATTTTAGACAATTAAAACTGCTTTTATTTGAAAAAGGTATTGCTAAGGTTGTGTTTAGACCATTTTTGCATATGGTAAAGCAGTTACCCCCCTGCAGATAGAAGCCTCATAAAGACCGTTGCTATTTGTAAGCCACTTCGTGTCAATCCGACTACAAGTGCCTCAGGTGGACTGGTTTTAAATATAGTAATTCGTCTTAAAACACAGATTTAATCAGATATAACACAGAATATGACGCAAGAACTTTCAACACTCTTGGAGTTCATCATTTCTACAAAGCTTGAAGTATCCCTATACCAATTACAGGCGTGGCGAACACATTCATTAATAATGAGAACAGATACCGTAATTTCGAAACGTTTGTTGATTCGGATTGATCTGCGAATTCTCGGTTGTCCTCAAGACTTGAAGGATAAGAAATTTTATTCAGAAACCCACATTCAATCTTTTAAGGTCAATCGATGTTTTTATTTGTTTCTATCATTGACTTATATTAAAGCATACCCTCAATCCCGGGGGTCACCGAGGGAGAATAAGCGAGATAATAGGTTAAACACAAAATATGCTTTAAAAAATGGATCGGTAAAGGACAAGGAAACGGAAACTATACTGGAGATAATGTGCCGTAGAATACACTGCAACAAGGAATGGCCTTAAGATTCATCGTATTGGACTATGTCCACAGAACTAAATAGAAGATGCTCATAAGACGGTAGCTGACCGTACCTCGGTAGCTGACCGTACCTCGGTAGCCAACGACAGTGCCACAGATGATGCACGGATTCTGTCAGAAGAGAAAAAATCAAAATGGCCGAAAACAAATGAACTTTCGTGTTGGAAAAGAAAAGTAGAGATAGGCCAAGAAGCGTGAGTACACACTAGAACAAAATTTTCAGACTGGCAGAAGGTATTGACAGCACAGAATTAGGAAAGTTTGGAAGATTGGATTAAGTAGTAAAGAAAAAGTAACCGGATGTTGTCTCTAGAAGAACAAATAGTAATATAACGGGTTAAAATATAGAAGAACGGCCAGAGAAGCTGTGGCTTGCTTCATCCAATAAAGATAAACCAACTCTACTTTTAATATACAAAGATATAAAGAAGAGGTTACGTCTTTTGGTACATATTAAAATGAAAAAAGAAGGAAGAGGAAGTTAGAATGCTGTTAGGTCATAAAAGAAACATTCAAATTAGGGAAAGGAATATTCCAAGAAAAAAGAAGTAGAAGACTTAAAGGCACACGAGATGAAATGGGAAATCACCTTCGGGAAACATAATGATCACCAAAGACGTACACCTCGCCCCGATATGCAAGGCATTCCAAAACCAACTGCCGCAGGAGTAAAATACGACTTACGGACATTGAGGTTGAGAGTAGTAGATGATTTTACTTTTTAAAGCCAGATCGCGTAGCTCACCAAGGATAAGATGGAATTCCATATAAAATTTATCAGGAAGGCTCGGATTAGAAAACAGACTAATTTTGACCGTAAAAAGAGCTTTGAAAAAAAAAGCGGAAGGGCTTTACATACTAAAAGAAGAGAATTCAGTTACCTCACTTTAGACCCATTTCATTATTAAAATTTCATGGTAAGATATTTTTGGGTATCGCAAAAAGATCGATGAAATTCTTGTCTTCAAATGGTTTAAGTGGCGAAGCTGTCCAAGAAGCAAATATTCCGGATGTTCCGGAATGAATTGAACATGCTGTAATGATATGGGACGCTATACAATCTGCTTAGAAAGAACTTCACGATATTGCTGTTTTATGGCTAGATTTAGCTAAAGAATTTGGCTGAGTGCCGCACATATTGCTTGAGTATGCACTGGAGATGTTTTGGATTCAACTAGAATTAGCTAAACTCATGATGGACTATTACAACTCGTTCATCATGCGGCTGACCAATACGTGGTGGAGGTAAAAGATCGGAATAGCAGCTGGTTGCACGATTTTGGCCCTTTGCTTTATTTTAGCAAGGGAAGTCGCTTTGAATGGAGCTAAAATTGACGAGGTGGCAAACGTGGTGATGAACGTGCCGAAAAAAAGCGAGAAAGTGGTAAAGCAGCCTGATCAGATGAAAAAGTGGGCAAAAATGAGATTTTGAGAAGTCAAAAATTTTAACATTGTTAAACAGCAATTAAAAAGAACTCAAATACGGCGTGGCTGGTGGTATAATGTCAACTGTATCAGAAGAAGCAGTGAAGAGTTTAGGACAAACATATGATGTGACATTATGGTTCCGTCATAAAGGTATTGGAATCCAAGAAGAAGAAGGACCAAGACTGAAAATGATCAGCGTCAGTCTGCGTCTAGATTAAAGGTTTGGTATATGCAGTATGCTCTTTTTCCACAAATTTAATGGCCGAGTTGTAACCTCCATGGTAGAGGCCATTCAAAAGAAATGTAACGTATTTGTAAGGAATTAGCTACGTCTTCCACGTATGACAACCAGAGTAACATATAGGAAATATGGCCGACTAAATTTGCCAATTGCGTCAATCGTTTATGCTTAAAAGTGCGGGAAAGTAAGAACAGGAATAATGTTGCTGTACTCAAGTGATGACGTTTTTCGATCTTCTCAATCAAACATCAAAACGTATCGTAAATGGAAAGCTGAAAATGCAACTGATAGACTCTTCACTAGTTTGTAAGATGACGACATATTGGGGTTAACTCAAACTGGTGTGAAAGGGCTTGGCAAAAAAATATTTGTACCATTGTTGATGTATTATGTAAGAGAAGAAGAGAAGAGAAGGCCAAGCAAGCAATAGATTTGTTAAGCTTGAACAATGAGATCATCAAGGACAGTGTTTTTCATGGGAAGGAAAGGTAATTGAAAAATAGGATGGGGTGAAATACGGAAATGAAATCGGCGAAGAATTAGCTTCTATTTACGACAAGTTTACATTGTACTTGTTTCACTTGCAAATTAAAAAGATGGTTGATAAGTACGCGATAGTGAAAAGTGGAGATGTAGAAAACTCGACACAATGCACACACTCTCGAACTGTTCTCTTGGATTGGAGAAATGATACAGATGGCGTCACAATCTTATGCTTCGTGTTCAGGCAGATGCATTAGAGAAAAAGGTTAACACTACAACAATGGCAGATGGCCAAAAATTTAGAAGCTAGGAAATAAAAAAATTTTGAAAAGACAGGATGGTAGTTAAAAGTATTGATGGTCGATGATCCAAAATGGAAAGAAAATCGGAAGATGGCACTTGATCTTGAAGGGAATTCCTTTCACCCAATGCTTTGGTGTGAAGAAAGCGGAATCATAAGGCTGATAGAACTAACAGTTCCATCAGAGAGTAATATTGACGGTACTTGGTTTCGGTGAGATGATAGGCATGCAAATTTAATAGAAAGATGCGAAGAGAATGGCTGGTAACCTTTTTGTCATCCGATAGAGGGTGAAGTGAGAGGATTTGTTGGTCAAAGAATACACGAACTGCCAAGAGAACTTGGATTCAATGTAAAGTAGAAAAAGTTGATAATTTAGGAAGTGCAGGAAAAATTAGAAAGAGTGAACTTTTACACCTCACTGAAAAAACGACGACTGACCTTTACAATGATAAGACAGACCTTCCGAAACTGACGTCAATTGTAATATCTTCCAAACTGATACCAGGTTTTCAATTGCCATCTAACTTAAGATCACGGAACACCTCCGAGAGGGAGGAGCGCCACGTCATCCAACTGGTAGAGGAAGAGGTGCCGAAACCGGACTTTGTCCCTCCTGATTAAGTTCTGTTGCCGAAAACACAGTTTGGGAGGTTCGTCCATGACAGGAGCAGATGCTCTATTATGGCAAAAAGACCATGTTTACATCAATATCTCTAGTGTCAAGAGGGCTTCTTAGAAATCTTAATGTCAAGTAGAATTTCTTTAGAGAAAGAAAATGTACTTTATTTAGAAATTAATAGTATCTGTTAAAAAACTTCTTGTTGACTGTAAGGCGTCTCTCTTAGCCTTGTCACTGATACTTTGTTCCTGATGGATGCTTTCTAACTTTCACAAATGCACGGGAAAACCACTTCCTTTGATAAAAAGGACATTTTTAGCGTAACCTTAAAAATTATAAGATGTGACATTACTTTAAACTCCTCGCACTTTGCACTGGTTACTTAGCGCACCCATTTCCTGGCCGCTCCGTCATCCCTGGACAATCTGAGGGACGACAGTTGCCTCATTTTGAAATGGCAGTTTGATAGTGAGGTAAATTTGGTCCAGTGTTTTTACTCTTTGCAACAGTACAAATACGATAACAAACAAAAGAGAATAAGCTCTTTGTCAATAGGAAGATGCAAAAATGGTGAATGTTTCAACAAAGTTGAAATTGTCACCTGCTGGTATTGTTTTTATAATTCTTTTTATTATTTTCTGCATCTTATACGCAAAGGACAAACTTCCTTCTGTGAACCTTGGGACCACCGATCGATCAGGTTTACTGAAAGCTTTCAGATTACAAGGGACGAGACCCAAACACATTTCAAATTCCAGTATTTCAATAAAGAAGCTTATTTCAGCTTCGATCTATGCAGCAGAAATGGGAGGTCGTGTGCTTCTAGATATTCGAAAAAGGAACAAACTAAATGTATGTTTTGAATGTGCTTTCAGTACAATAATTTAACGTCGTTACTGTTTTTTGTGTAATTTTATTTGAAATGTTTTGATTTTGTGTTATTCGTAAGAAAGCTATTGGTCACTTTGGTCTACTGCTAATATATAGGCCTGTAATAAAGAATTTTATGAGCCGTCATAACTTTTTATGACTTTTGTTTTGAATAAACTACTGAAAAGGTAGATTTTATCTATGATAAATGATGAAGTTTCTCATGTAAACAGTAATCGGTTTTTCTGAAATAAGAAGGAGGAAGAGAGTGTTTTATTGTTTTGTATGGCCATAAATCAACAGCATATTCAAGGCTACAAAAACAAAATACACCTTTCTTTAACAATTACATTGTTGCAAATTTTGTTGCTTTTGGTCACTTTTAACAGTGTGATCACAGAGCATCGAGTGGATTCACAGAAATTTGTAATATATATATATATATATATGGTACATTCGATTCGGTTAACCGTATTAGAGTGCTCGNGAGTGGATTCACAGAAATTTGTAATATATATATATATATATATGGTACATTCGATTCGGTTAACCGTATTAGAGTGCTCGATACATAAATGCAGAGCGTAATAAAAGATGTAATAAATTGGAAAGAATAAAAAAACTACACTATATATATATATATATATATATATATATATATATATATATATATATATCAGTAGCAGTGACCATTGAATCATTTCTGCCCATATTACAACTAAGTCCTTGAACTAACAGACATACAATCCGTTTTTTCCAATAAACTCAACATCAAGAAAGTCAACTTCATAATGAATTAAGTAATTCTAGTATTAATGAAACTGAAGCAAGGAAAAGAAGCAGGACTGGATGATATCTTGGCTCTCTGGAAAAGCAAGAATTTCAATGTAACCTTTTTTCCTTTTACAATATTGTGTATCATTATCATCATAATATTGGTGAATGGACTGAAGGTTGTATAATACATTTTTCAAATAAGGACAATGTTAAAGTTACTTAAGGTTATAGAGGAATAATGCTAACTGCATCTCTACAAAGTATATAACTTGATGTTCAATAGAACCAATATCATTTTGATAAAATTCTTCATAAAAGCCAAGATGGGTTTTGCAAACATTGTTCAGTCATCAGTCAAATACTAGCTATGATACAAATTATTGAAGGCAAGAAAGCTAGAAACTGCAAGGCTGCTCTACTTTCTGTAGACCTTTCAAAAGCCTTTAGTTCCTTCAGCATGGGAGTTTGAAAGATGTACTACATATGTTTGGGTGCTCCAAGAGACAATATTATGGCATTATACAAGAACTCTTGGACAATTGTTTGCTTTCCAGACAGAGTTACAGATCTCCTAAAGATATTAGCTGGTATATTAAAAGATGACACATTAGCACCTTATCTCTTTATAATTTGTCTTGATTATTGTTTTGCCACAGTCACAACTATCCCCTAATAACCATCACATATGTAGATTTGTGCTGATGATTTTACATTCTCTGGTAAAGTAAATGTTGTTAAAATGAAATACATCACCCATAATCAACCAGGCTTAATATAAGTCCGTAAATGAAGTACCACTCAAACTGACTGAAATTTTCACTTATCTTGGCAGTCAAATCTCATCCACGGAAGGCAATATGATGTATAAAATGGAAAAAGGCTGAAATGCTTTAATCAAACTATCTACAGGTTGGGAGTATGAACTTAGTAATAGTCTCAAATATATTTTTTCTGAGCCAGTGACATTGGTTAGGAAGTTAACAAACAAACTGACTGAAACTTATACCACCATGCTATAAGCTGTTCTTAACATTTCTTTGAAAAAACCACCCATCACAACTGGCATGAAACTGGCATGGAATACCCTTTTCTTCAGGAGGGTGGATGGGCCTCTAAGCCATGGTAGGCAACCCATCTAGTGATGGTGTCATGATAAAAACACCCTTGATAGCCCCAGTGGAGCATCAAGTATTCAGCTACTGACAAGATTATGAAATGCACTACTAACTGCACCAGGGCTCCAAATACTCAGCGAACCAATTATTCTGGTTCACCTGTAGATATTGGTCTAGCCCTTGCTATTCTTTGCCAACTTCCTGAATCTGTTTCATCCATTGGAACCAATGATGGTACAGCTCTAAACCCTTTGGAGTGGGCTGAACCCAATGATGAAGGAATGAGATCAAAGCTTGTTTCATGTAGAAACCATATTTTCATCAGCACATTCAATACTAGAACACCAAAAACAATATAGCATCTAAATGAACTTATCAAAAGTGCTAAGGATCAGAAAATTGATATCATTGCTATTCAAGAGCATTACTTCTTTCATCCTGACATTGATATTGTGTACCAAATAAACAAAGACTATCGTCTTGCTACTGCCTCTTGTTGGAAATATTCTTTTGACTCTGCCATAGGTCTCCTACTGTCACCAAAAGCCAGGGAAAATTTATCAAACATAGAAATGATTTTACGAAGAGCCATCATCATCATCATCATCATCATCATATTCGGTTTAACGTCCGGTTTACATGCTAGCATGTGTTGGATGATTTCTTGAAATTGACTTCCAAGTTA
>RDPX01000136.1:1094383-1109201 GCA_003991215.1 Morbakka virulenta | reverse complement strand
TCGCTCAAGAAACTCTGCTACTTCACCAGATCTACCTCTCAAACTTCCCACATTCAGACTACAGAGTCTGAAGCTTGTCATCACTTCCTTCGGTGGATGTATTAGCTTGATAACAGTCTGATTTTGCCTACATCGAGCAAAAGTCCTACCATGCATGACACCTTCACTTAAATTTGTTCCAGTCTCGTTTACGCAGTTATGCCGGATATCTTTGGATGTCATTTCATGGTATGATGAGGCAGTGTTTTTATAAGCCGGATGCCCTTCCTGACACCAACCCATTAAGGTAATGGGGACCAGTGTTTTTATTGAGACACCATCTCTAGGTGATTGCCATCCAATGCTGAAGAGCACTTCACCTGCCCGTGAGAGAAAGACTATACCCCACCAGTCCTCAAACTGGTATTTCATGCTTGAATGAGACCAAGCATGGTCTTCAGGATCATTGCTGATTTTGAGGGGAATCCCAAAACAACCATAATATCATGCTATAGTCCATCTAACAATAGTAGGGATGCTGTTATCAATCAGTTTTGTAACTTCTTTATGGTCTTGAACATGTTCCAGCTCACAATTTTCTTTTAATCCTCTCCAACTTCAATGCTAAGCTTGAATCTAATGATGCTAAGTTCACCTTTCATTCCAACACCAATTGTAATGGTAAACATCTTGTTGACCTCATGGAGGAATTTAATCTTTGTCCAGCAAACACCAAGTTTATGAAATCCAAACACCAGCTGTGGACATTTGAATGACCTACTGGCAACAGAGCCCAACTAGATTACATCTTGGTCCATAAGAAATGGCAGAACAGCATCAAAGATTGTTGAACATATTCATCTTTCTCCTCTGTCAGATCCGATCATTGTAGTATCTCTGCCGAGGTGAAACTAAGCTTAAGAGTTCCCAAAAAGTCACCTGCTGATCCCATGAAAGCCATTGATTGGAAAAAAGTCTCCCATGATAAAAATCTATCTTCTCAGTATGAGATGAGCATGTTCACTCAATTCCAAGAGCTTTCTCATTTTGATCCTGATAACTCTCATATTGATTCTGATAGCATCAACTCAATCTATGAAAATTTGATTAAAGCTAATGAGGAAGTTGCTCTATCCACGCTTCTCTAAAAGCCTAAATCACATAAACATTGCTAAGTTTAGATACCAGTGTGAGAGAAGCTAGAGAAAATCTCAAGAAAATCTCATCTGCTTACCATTCTCATCCATCTTGAACAAATAAAGGCCAGTTAACAGCTGCTAAAAAATTCCTCAATAATGCATATCTTGAGGCAGAAGTAGCATTCAGAAATGGGAAATTAGATGGTATTTCCAACCTTCATATCAATCAACAACACTCTGTAACCTGGAAAACTATAAACCACCTTTCTGGGAAAGGATCAAAACCAACAACAACAACCAAAGGGGCTAGCCAGGAAAAATGACTGGAAAACTGGCTTTCTCATTTTCAAATGTTTCCCCAAGCATCTGGTTATATTCACAAATGATACCCATTCCCAAAAAGGGTGATTTGACATTACCAACCAATTGTGGTATTTAATTACTTTCTATAACTACAAAAATATAGACCAAACTACTCCTGAATTGTCTTCATCCAAAAATAGAGCCTTTTCGACACGAAAACCAAAATGGTTTCCACTCAGGTCATTCTACTCTTAGACAAATTCTCACACTTTGTAGAATAATTCAAGAAATTGCAGCTCTTATTTTTGTTGACTTCAGTAAGGCTTTTGGCTCTGTTAACCATGGGACAATGTTCAAAATCTTTGGGCTTTATGGTATTCAAGCAGGAATCATTTAAGCTATTAAAGGCCTGTATACAAACACATGCTCCACTGTCCTGATACCTGATGGTGAAACAGAGCCTTTTGACATTCTTGCTGGTATTCTCCAAGGCGATACACTTGCACCATTCCTCTTCATCATTGTAATTGATTACATCATGTGGATTTCCATAGATACAATGAAAGAAAATGGACTCGTGTACCAGCCCAGAAGAAGGTCATGTTATCCTGCTCTTCATATAACCAATGCTGATTACATTGCACTTTTGTCTGACAACCTTGTTAATGCCCAGGCAATGCTATCTGCCCTTGAATCAGCAGCAAAGTGTACAGGGCTCTCTCTCAATGAAATCAAAACAGAGTGTATGCCAATTAACATTTGCAATAACATCAAAATTAAAACTCTTTCAAATAACATTCTCAAATGTGTTGAAGACTACGAGTATCTAGGATCACACATAATAAACTCTGAAAAAGATTTTAATATCAGAAAGGACATGGCATGGACTGCATGTAACAAAATGGATAAGATCTGGAAATTGCAACTCAACTGTAAGATTAAAATCAGAATTTTTGGATAATGATCGAACACATTTTATTCTACCATTCTGAAACATGGACTCTTTCCACTAAACAACACTGCCACCAAGATGGATGTTGTACTCATCTCCTCAAAAGAGTATTAAATCTTTCAATGAAAAACATCCAACTCTTGAAATGATATACAGAGACTACCTAGGATATCAACCTTAATCCAGAGGAGACACATCCAATTTGCTGAACACTATGCATGTGCCTCAGAGGAGCTTTTGTCATCATTCCTCATATGGGTGCACCCATCATCACTCAAGTAGTCTCAGATGCTCACCTTTCCAGACATCGTATGCAGGGACACTGCCATCACCAAGGAAGATTTCTAACAGCTATGATTGATATGGTGTGCTGGAAAAGTGTAGTGAATTATATCTCGGCTGAGGCTGCAAGATGATAAAGGATGGCTAAGCCAGTGACTAAACTAAAAAATACAGGATTTGGCTAGTTCTGTGCCATTGTACTTGGAATGGGAACCATTGGCTATTTATCTAGAGATGAAGGAGGAAGAATAGGCTGATATTGGGAAAACAAAATAAAGGCAAAAAGATGCAGGCAAATATATATACTTACTGTCAAAGACAAGGGTCATTGTGATTGATGAAATGGTTTGTCAGCTGGAGAACTTGTTGGTGATTGATGAGTAAAGCTTTTCTTTTGTTAGGTCTGTGTTTTGGAACAACAGCTGTCAATTCAGTGATCTCTTCACAAAGTTTCCATACATATACTTTGTATGTGTATTGTCCTAATAGTTTTTTAACTCAAAACGAACCATTTCTGCCAAATGTGTTATATCACAATGAGATGTTCTGAAAAATATATACTGAAAACTTGGCTTCTTTTTCTGATTCTCTAATTATATTCCATCTACTTGCTGCTTGCAAATCATCACCTGTCAGTTAAAGCAGGAGACTACTTTTTTCCATGGGATGTGAGGGATGTGATGTTGCATGGTTCAGAGAGCTGGGTAATGACTACTTAATCTCTCCATTGACTTAATTACAGTGATGAAGCTATAATCCATTGGATATGCAATGTAAATACACCAATTGTAGTAAGACTTTAATCTCTGTTTGTGAAACTTTGATTACAGGATGTGGACATGGTCCTCCTGAAAAGAATGTTGAAGGACATTGAGGACACACTTGCAGTTAGTCAAAAGCTTAGAAGAGGAGTTTTCATTGCAGTACTGGTCATCATCCAATTTGGCCACTATGCATTCTTGAATCAGGTCTGCAAGGATGGCTGACATGAGCCCCTTTAAAACTGTTTCAAATCCTAACATCCTAACATCAGTTTGTAGTTTAAAAGGTTTATTTGCTTGCACTATTATGTAAGACTTGGCAGAAACCACTTAATATATAAGTTCAGACATGTTTTGCTTCAGATATATAAGCAATGGTGGTCATTACTATCATTGTTAGAGGCTTGGGCATTTTGAACATCTGTCTGTTGATATATTGCTGAAATAAATGTCCAGTTTGGTATTAAGGTATTGAAAAGTTTTAGAAGCTAACTGTATAATTAGTCACATGATAAAAAAGAGGAACATAATGCTGAAGGCCTCACTCCACATCAACAAAAATATTTTTTGAGTCCTTAAAATAAATTTCTACTTGGGATATTGCCCTCACTCTGACAAATATTTATGTGGTATAACCACTCCAACTTGTTGTTAATCAGCAAAGATACATGCCATAGTATTTTCACATAAACAATGAGCACTAATTTTCTGTGTTTATGTACTAGCTTTGAAAATATAGTTGATTGTTTGTCTAATTTAGCATTTTTACTTTTACTCAACCATGCAGTGGCAGTATTCTTTATATATAGTTTTTGTTTTTACTTAATTCTTTTAGTTTTTGTAGGTTTTATGACATAGTGGTTTTAATGCACCAGATCTCTATTGTTGATGCTGTTTGATTGGGTGTTAGGGCTGTTTTTGTTTGTAAAAATGAAACTACTTTTATTTCATACAGCATATGGAAATCTGTGGGCAGTCAGTTTTATGGCTTTTATGTAGATACAGTAAAGCTGATAGGCCTCAAATTTTTTACTATAATTGTCATGAAAACCATAAAATATAATGAAGTTGATAACTTGGTGTTATTTTAGTAGGAATTTGAATTGTAACCTACTGAAATTTGGTGACTAGCTTTAAAAGTTAGCCCAGTTTCACAATAATTTTGTTTTTGAAAAAATTATGGTAAACATTATTAGTCTCCATAAAATACATTGATAGTTATTTTAGGCTACTGGCTATTATTTTTCAGCTTTCAAATAGATTTTAAGTGTAGAAAGTTTTGTAAAACATACTCAGTGATGAAGGAAATATGAACTTACTTAAACACAAACAAATTGTATCATAAACTTGATGTGTACAGGTTATGAGGTCATTGTGAATCATATTTTTATGGAGTGTCTATTTCATACAATGCATGCCCTATTATATGCTTATTAATGGAAAGGTACTGTGAGGTGATTGGTACAAGAGTATATCAGCAGGAGATGGTATATTGTTGCTAAGTGGTGTGGTTTTCAAGTTGGGAAAGTGCAAAATGGACATTTTCATTGCTGTATTATCCTTCAGTTTTTTAGGATTTGGATTATATGCTCAATAACCCCATTACTTTGTGGGTATTCAGGGGTGCTTGTAATATGTAAGGTATCCCATTCTTTACAGAAGTTGGCATTATCTTGTGCTCTGGACCTCTGGGCCATTGTTGGAAATTATTTCCATTGGTATTTCATATTTTGCAAAAGTAGGTTTGATATTTTGAATGGCAGTGTTGTTTTCTGCATTGGGAAGATAGTTGACAGAGTAGTCAGTTGCGTAGCAAAATATGACAAGGTATTATTTACTAAATAAGTGAAATAGTTAGGTACCAACTTTATATCAGGGTATCATTGGTATACAATGGTGAATCATTGGTTTACTTGGTTTTTGGCTGCAGAACTGCAGGCATTGGTGCAAGTGGTTGTGATATCCTGAGTTGTGCATCCATGTCTCTCCAATACAAAGTATGACAGGCACCAATGACAGGAAGGGGGAGTAAAGGACAACAAAAGCTTAGACTGAGGGACATCATAGAATGAGACAAAAGAAGTGGGAGCAAGAGAAGGAGAATGGGAAGACTGAGTCAAGTGGAGAAAAAGGTGTTGAGCAGCTGATCTGACATGTCAGATGAAGGCCAAAGAAGAAGAAGAAGAAGTCTCACCAATACAAAGCAGAATGAGCTTGCAATTTAATCTTTGTGATGCTTGGGTGACCTTAATGAAGAATGTGAAGCATCTCTTTTCTCATGTTAGTAGGGACTATGATGTGGTTAACTTCAAAGACAAGTTGGTTGTTGACTGATAGTTTATCTTGAGGAGTATAGTATGGTCGGATGGATGGATCTAACCTGGAATGCTCATTCAGCAAGGCATGTTGGATGTGTTAAGCAAATGGGGTCACTGCATCACCTTTGGTAATTTCTTGTTGAAACTGGAGGAAGTGCTTGTCATTCATTAGAGTGTTGGTGACCACAAAGAGAAGAAAGCAGGTAATTCTTTGTTGAATATTTGTACCTCCAGGAGTGCAGTTTGACTAAGTGTATCAGTGACAAATGCATCTTAACTCTGTTGTTGATTCACAGTAAAGTCATTGTGATGGAGTCCAGCTCAAGCATTAAATAATAGTTTATTGAATATTTGCCCATAAACATATTTATGGAACTTTTAGCAAACAAATATAACAGGTAAGATTTCTCACCCAAGTGGGCATTAGTTGCATTCTGACAAAGTAAGAGATCAAAATGCAAGGGTGATGAAATGCAAGGGTGACAGGATTCTAAACACTACCATGTTGTTGCCCAAACACAGCACCTAATCCCAACTGTGATGAGTTGGGAGAATTGAGTTGAATGGTTAGGATCAAAATATTTAAAGCAGAGCAGAAGTAATTATCATTTAAAGCTTTTCAAGAGCTTGTGAAGCAACAAAGTACCAGATGATGTCTTTTTCAAATGAGGAGCATAGTGGAGCAGTTACAACTGATAAATTTGGGATAAATTTTTCAAGATAGATGACCATACCAAATAATTGCTGTAGTTCTTTGACGTCATTCAGATTTGGCATTTCAACAATAGCAGCAATTTTGTCAAAATCTGTGTCCACAATCCAAGATTGTGTAAAAAATGTCTAAAATGTCATTGCAGTCATCATTAATTGGCATTTTTCCATTCTGGGCATTAGCTGTTCCTTCAATGCTAAAGAAGACATATGTAGTTCTGGATTGAAATATGTTACTTGCAGAGATAATACCATAAGGCATGCAGAGAAATCAGAAGCTACCAATGTAGGTATTGAAAGTGAGGAATTTGGAGCTTTCTTCATCTAGTAGTACTTGCCATAATGCTTTTGATGCATATAATTTTGTAAAATATTTATCTGCTGCCATCTGTGATTGATCTCTTCAGTTCTCATTAACTTATGATAATGACATTTGATGGGTTTGTTGAGGTTTCAGGGATCAAGGCAGACAAGGAGTGAGCTATTTGATTTGGCTACAACATTAAGTGAACTAATCCAGTTAGACAGTTCAGTAACAGAAGCAATTTTATCTAAATCTTGCATGTGCTGGGGTTCCTTTTCTAGGTTTGGGAAAGGAGGAATTGGTACATTTGAGCATGTATCCATTACTAGAGGGACAGATTCATCAATGGCTATGTGGTATGGCTGTTCCAGTGTTTCTAATTCACCTAAACAGTCCTTAAACTCAAAAAGATAATCATTGTCTGAGTCGACATTGTTTTTTGAAATTTAATCGACAGCTAGTTTCTTGAACAAGAACAGATGTGGAGCTTCCTTCCCTTACAATAAACAGAACATGAGCGGTATCAACTTTGTGACCAATAAAGGCAATATACCTTTACCAGCAAATTTGATTGGAGTTCCATTGTAGGCAGTGAGGCAAGTTTTGGATTTTTGGAGTTCAGGTGGTTTTAGGAGGCAGCAATACACTGTCATTGGTAATGGTGCCTAATAGGAGGGGGCTTTGAGAACTCCCTTAAACTTAATAAATGGAGAGATTGGAATAAATGGGAAGGGGGGTTGGAAAATAATTTTTCACCTTTTTTATATGTTGAAGTGGAACAAAAAGGGAGTCACTAGTAGTGGTGGATTTCACACTAGTGCAATCCACCAGAATAATGACAAAAGAATGGGATAATTTTTCGTAGATATGTGCTCTTTCATGTGATTGATATCAGCTTTAAATCTGCCTACTGCTAAAGAGTTATGGGTTGGTGTCATCCTTACAAAATAACAGGGTTTTTTTTCTCAAATGTCTATTTTAAACTTGAAAGAATAGGAACGGAAGTAAGAAACGTTGTCAGTATAACGAATGTCAATATGGAAAACTAGTTTATACTACATTATTTCCAAAATGCCAAAGTTTTTACCGTCGTCGTCTTGTTCAGTGTTAGTTTCTTTCATAACATTGACAATACGTTTATTAGCATTTCTCAGAGCATCGTAAAAGGCCGACTTCATCTTCTTGAGATGGTGTTTGAAAATATCACTTGCCCCATTGCTTTGAAAAACTCGTCTGTTGATTATTGAATTATCGTAGTTTTCGACTTGGGTACATTATTGCACATAGTTGATTGACTTTGATTTTCTGCTCTTGCTTCTTCATTTGCATCACCCTAATGCCTGTCTTCGCTTGAACTTGTTCAATTAGCATCTTGTTCAACTAAATTAAGGTCGTCTTCAACGTAGTCAATCAGTTCAAAACCTTATTATTTCTACGTATGACTTTCGGTGGGGTAAGTCCCTAAATGGCTGCTAACAAGCTTGTCGGCAGAGGTGTTTCTGACAGTTTGTCATGGTGTTGCCGATGAGTGAAAGTAACTTATCAGATACCAAATAATTTTCTGGTCCAGCCAGTGCGTTGTTGACAGAGTTTTTTTAAAAACTTCACCAAAATCAGTTCCAATGTTCTTCCAGGCTGATATGAGCATAATGATTATATCTTCCCGTTTAGGTCACGAAACTTTATTCCTGTCAGCTGACAACATTCTCAACATGAGCTCCACTTCTTCGTTACGATAAATTAGCTTGAGAGAGGGATAGAGGTCAGTGTCATAAGCCTGAATAAATCTAGTGATACCTCCCTGCACCACTATCAGAATGTAACCTCGTCGGTAGAGAACTTTTCAAAACTCTGGCATTAAATGCACAGGGTATAGTCGCCTGGGGCATAAGTCGTATAGTTCTTTTGCGTTAAAGGATTAAAACGATACCGTATATGCTTGAGTATATGCTTTAATCTGAGCTACTTGGAGACCACTGATAAAATATCATTTTTAGCTGCTTCATTGCTTCTAGTCCCTACGCTTTTAAAAATTAATTCAGGCTTCAACTTGATATTAGAAAAAGTTGAAACTTGTGTAAATGCATTCACATGGTCACATAAAGGGTTGTGGTTCATCTTGATAAAAGTGTCTTCACCTTTAAATGTAAGGGTCTTCTGTTGAGAACTCAGATTCCTGTGAGGTGGTATTTGGTTCACATTTATAAATGGGGGATCAATACCGTAACTTTGAATGTAAAATCGACGGACTGTCCAAACGTTTTGAAAGCTATCTTTCACCCCTATGAGCAATTCTTCTTTCTTAATCAAGTATCGGTTGTTTGGTTTTCTCAGACGGACTCCATATTCGTTCTCCAGTTTTTGATCTATTTATTACTGAATTTTAGTTTTCATTTTCGGAAGTAGGGTTTTGGATGAGTCAATCCTCATTCAATTGTTGCGATTTCAACTTGCACAAATGTCGAAGCAAACGCGCTTTCATTGACTCGCAAACGCCCAAAAACCATTGGAACAAAGCGACTCGGACATCAGGAGGTGTTACTTTTCGCCCAGCTCCGACTTCCCTCGACTTTTTAGGTTAAAGAATATACCAGTCACGAAAGTACTCTAAGCTCATTATAACAGCGTGATGGAAGCTTCACTCTCCCTTCATATTGAGTCTCATTGTTGCTAGCTTCTTTCAAATTGGAATAGAATTCTTACATAGCTCTGGAAACATATCGACACGTGTCTTTTTCTTGTAGTGTCAAATTTCGTTTTCCCTTCATTTTTTTGACTGAAGCATCATACTTATCTTTAAACTTTGCAACCAGTTCACCAAGATTTGGTTTTTCTTCGTTGTTGTATGTATTCATGACTAAACCTGCGAATTTGTTAGCCGTCATTAACTTTATATTATATCTAAATGAAAACAGTTTTATAACAAGTATATCGTAAACACTAAAAAGTACTTGTGAAATCCACAGACACTGAACTGCCATGTTCCAGACTCTAGAGAGTCAGTCTGTATTTTACACATTCTAAAATTTAGGCGCTGCACAGTGCTATACTTCTTAGGTTTTAAAAACCACAATAGTTCAAGGAGATTGCAGGTTTGAAATTGGTCCTGTTTTTTATTCTTGTATACTTCTGAATTTTACAGTAGCAAAGATTTACAATGGATTTTAGTGTTTTTATGCCTGAAACAAAAGTTGGTCGAACCCAGTCAGCGTGGTGCTCATTTTGCGTAGTGCAAGCTTTCTGGCATAACAGTCTGGGAAACAACCATCACCACCACAACAGCCTAGCCCATGAAAGTTTTACCCTTTAACAACAGGGTGTTACTGTAAATAGTTTTGATGTTGGTTTGCACCATCTGAAGTATCTATCACTTGACCCTCGTTTATTGGTATCTCAAACAGTTTAGAATAGTAATATTGAGTTTATTGGTATTATAAATAGTTTGGAATAGTAATATTTAGTTTCAGGTATGTTTGTGATATTTGAAAATAATACATTCTCAACATTGGATGACGTGGTGGATTCCAGGAGCTTTTATTTTGTAATTATAGTATTTATGTAGCAGTGGGAGATAGTCTGGTCATACATATGCAACATTTATTCAGTGATTATTAGTCAGGGCATTCCATTACAACTGTACTCACGTCAGTAGTATTTTACTTGTATTTTTTCTGATTTTGTTTAAGATTCAAAGCAAGGGGAAGACAGCTGAAGGTGTTATGGATCCCGTTACAGAAGGTGATCTTGAATCTCACAGAACAATTTTTGGCATACTTAAAGGGGCATGGCCGAGGCTTAATGTTGTATCAGAAGAAAAAGAAAACAAGGAGAATAAAAAGAACAACAGATTTCAATTGAAGGTAGATTACCACAATTTACACAGTCAGTTAAAAAGTTACAAAGATGAAGAAATTTTACTTAAGGATGTTACAGTATGGATAGATCCTTTGGATGCAACCAAAGAGTATACAGAGAATCTGATGGAATATGTTACAACAATGGTGTGTGTTGCTGTAAAGGGAATCCCAGTCGCAGGGGTAATTCATCAACCACAGTTTGGTAATACATACTGGGGTTGGGTAAAACATGGACATTCAGGTTTTAATCATAAGTCCTACAAGGAAGAGAAACCAAGGATAATTGTTTCAAGATCACATGCAGGTTCAGTCAATAAAACTTTAAAAGAAGCATTTTCAAATGGTTTTAGCCTGAGAAGCGCTGGTGGAGCAGGTTATAAGGTACTTGCTGTTGCCAAAGGTGCTGCAGATGTATATGTCCATGTGACTGCAATAAAAAAATGGGATTTGTGTGCAGGTAATGCTTTAATTAATTCAATTGGTGGATCGATGACAGATTTGGAAGGACAGACAATTAAATATTATCCAAATAATGATGTTAAACTAAAGACAGGGCTTTTGGTAACATATAACAATCATATGGAATTTCTTTCCCATTTTAAGAATTTTAAATCACTCTCTTGATAGTATTTGTATTTATGTTATAAAGTGTTTCGAACTGCCATTTCAGATTTGCCATATGAAACAATTTGAGATATTGGTCAGTGATCAATATAAGAACGGGTATTTATTTGATAACGTCAAGGTTTGATACTTTGGATTTTTAACATACGATAGTGAAATACATACATTAATACATACAGTAGTTTCTTGTGTGAAGTTCAAAACTAATTTACATATCTCAGTCGTTTTATTGTAATGTGTTCAGCAGGGAAGGGTGTGAAGAGGTAGGTTTTTAGTATCCGTAGTCACTCTATTTACTGGAGCAGGTACCATTCAATCATCAGTATATACTCATTTGATGGCTACTATTTCCATGTTGTTTGTATAAAAGCACTTTCTGTGAATTTTGCCAGTCAATTAGCAATAAAATTTATTGAGTAAGGTCACTGGCTGTTCACGAGAAGATGCTTACAGCAAAGATCCTGTAAAGTATTTTGCCACAGGGCGTGTTTCCAAACTGATTTTCCTAATACCAGCTTAAAGGCGAAATTGTCAGATGTTCTATGCCATGCCTTTACAACTTATACAAGAGATGCGAAGTTGCTTTCTTGGGGGATTGACTGGTGTTGCATTATGTTTAAGTAACACCGTTAACTTTAATGTGTGAATATCACAATTAACATCACATTCATGCTGGTCGATAGCTTTTTCGTTGGCACTCAACTGGACTAGGATTCCAGAATAAGAAAACACAAGTCAAGTTAGCTTTTGTCAATATCGACAACAAGGAGACCCTGCCACTATTTCTGATTGGCTAAATAAACAAAACGAATTCGTAAAAACTGTATGAAATAATTGAAAAACACAGTTTTTTGTCTACAAAGAGGATGGGATAACAGTTAAATATGAATTTTCTCCAATGCTGTTAAATGGAAGACAGACTTGGCTCTACCAATTGTTTTGAACTGTGTTAGCACAAAGGATTTACTGCATTCGCTGGTCACCAGTAGATGCTATGCTATAACCAAAATCCAATCAACAAGTTGATAAAAAAAACCTGGCTTGGTCACTGAAGACAAAAATGATTAAGTAAGCAAATTGAACAACACCCACAAAGATATCGCAGAATTCGATTGTGTGGGCCAAGTCGAGGAAAGTTACTAAACTGATCACAATGAGCGAGAAGTCAGAACCATGCCCTAAAATTAAAAAAAGATAACAAGCTACCACGAAATGTTTATAAAAAACCCCCATCTGGGTCTCATCTGGAATATATAGCTTACCTCAAATGTACAAGGTTGGTGTTCCCATCGGACCTAAATTATTAATGATCAGCTATGCAAAATGACTTGCATCAGTGATAGAAAAGTACTGTAGTGCCTCTCTTAAGGACTCGTATTTTGTAGTAAATTTCAGAAGTGCTTGGAAGATCCAACAAATTCTGCGGTGTGTTTCTTTGATATCAAAGGGCTGATTAGTAATGTTTCTTCAGACGGTCATTGAAATTTGCTGTATAACACCACCACGAAAGCATGATGTCATCACTTATCCCAGAAGATAATTTTTTAGCCATTAATAAATTTAGCCACCAAATTAGTTTAATTTAGTTTTCGAACTGTTATATACCAACACTTTGATACTCTAGATACCGGCTCGCCACTGGATCCGACGTTGGCTAATATTTTTGTAGGTTGTTATGAAAAACAATTATTCAAATGCATACAAAGTGTAGATGTTCTTATGTATTTTTCGTCAAGACACTTTTTGCTATATTTAAAAAAATAAACGAGACAGCATTAAGTTCACGATTAACGGTAACTGTCCTTAGTGTTTACTGTTAAAAAAGAGCAAGATGGTTGTTTTCAATTTTCATATGTTTTAGTAGAAAAAGTACTCACCTCTTAAATTCAGTGTAATTTGGAAGCCAACCATCACTGGACAATACGTACGGTGGGACTCATTCAGTAAGACACAGTTTCAAATTGCGCTCGTAAAAACTTGATACTTTGTGCTGTTGTTATTTTCTTTTCTGACAATTAGACAGGAGAAATAGATAAAATGAAGCAAATTCCCTTGAATAATGGTTAGGCTAACGATGAATTAGACAAGATTATTCGGTATAGACTATCTTGTTTTCAAAATCCTTTTTACCTTCCTTCTTCCCTCCTCAAAGTGCCCTATTTATCTCTGGTTGCCCAGGGTGGGCCTGGTTTTCACTAAATTTGAAATCAAATTACAAGGGCAGCGTACGAATCCAATTGCACTACTGTACCACTAGTGATTTTGGGCTCGCTAAAAATTCTTCCTTTATTTACAAAGGATGCCTTGCCTGCCACAAACTTAAATATGGTTGTTTACGAGTTTAAGTGCCAGTGTGATTCCGGTACGTACGCCGTACGTCCCTGAGTTTCATGGATAGAATAAAAGAACACGTGCCTAATGTTTACAGAGAAAAACGTTGTGTTAATGGAGTTCAGCCAAAAAGACAATGCAAGAGAAGAGTTTACCGATTGATTTTGGACTTGGTCATCATCATTTAAGATTAACATTTCATTTTTAATTTAACTTACCTGCTAAGCCCTATCTACCTATGTTGTGGTACGATACCACTTGAAAGATATAGTAGAAGATCATTGTCAGACATTACTAGTGTGCTTTACCAACATATAATGTCAATCAAGATCTACCAGCGAAAGTGATGTTTTTTCAAAACTTTTGTATCTGTTCTTATACCAAAATGGCTAAACATACACTCAGCCAGTATTTTCTCTACATAACATTTTCAGGTTGTATTGCAGTGCAAAACATTTCCGGTAAAAATTAATGGGCATATTTAATTTTTTGAACATTTCTACGGGTAGATAAGATTTCTAAATTTTATTGTATTTACGATTTTGTTTCCAAAGATTGATCTTCTGCTGCTATTATTAAACCCTCAGTTTCTCATTTCAAGCCAGTATTGCTCTTCCATTTGTTAGTAGTATTTTTGTTAACACCAGGTTGTTCCAATCTCTTTAGACATATTCCACGGTGTGTTTTGTTTTGCTTTTAATGTTACTTTTAGTTGTTTTGCTGCTTGCATTAATTCATTTCTCATTCCTCGGGGTTAAGGACTCTTAATATTTTACCTTTTTCACCTTTCAGAGATTTGTCTGTTTTCTCACTCATTCATCCTGCCTTTCGTATTTTATCTTCTATTTCCTCGAGGTATTTTATTAGTCCAACTATGGATAACTTGCATGATGCCACAATTTGTATGAGCCCACTACCTCAGATTTTGTCCACACCAGCATTATGGTGGTGGCCCTCTCCGCTGTTAATATTTTTCTTGTTTTTACATCAAATTTTGCTATTTCACTCTTCGTCCACTCGGTTATTTCAAAACTGTAAGATATTACTGATACTGCGACAGTGTTTATTGCCACGATTTTATTCCTTGCATTTAATTCTGTTTTTACCATTAGTCTCACTCTTTCCCAGAACTCTTTTCCCAATTTCTCTTTCATTCTCTCTCTCTCTCTCTCTCTCTCTCTCTCTCTCTCTCTCTCTCTCTCTCTCTCTCTCTCTCTCTCTCTCTTTCTTTGTCTCTCTCTTTCTCTTTCTCTCTCT
>RDPX01000136.1:1077890-1092890 GCA_003991215.1 Morbakka virulenta | reverse complement strand
GATCCTTACCTGGTTTGATGATGGCGATTACATGTGGTTTATGGCAATGTTTGGGCAGTCTGTTGGTCTTCGAACAGTAGGAGAAAAAAGCTTGTAACCAAGATCTCATTCCTTGCTCCAAGTTTTTGATGCTTTTGCCAGATGGTAGGGATGATACAGCTGCCTTCATTTATTCATCAATAAAATCAGTTTTCAGGATCAGTTCAACTGCAGGTTTCCTTATCAAAGTTGAGGTTAGTTTTCTTATCTTACAGGAGAATACTGTCTGGGTAGCAGCTGTTTTCTTTGAATTGTTTGGCGATGACATTTGCTGTAACAGGACATGCTCTAGCATGCCCTGACTTTCCAGTTAGTCGATTTAGGGTTGCCTTTGACTTACGACTTGAGTGGGTGAAGTCGATGTCGTGATCGTTTCATTCCACCGTTCTCGTTTCATGTTGTTAGTGTAATTTTTAAGCTGTTCTGATAGGTTACTACAAAGCTCAAGGTCAGAGCAACTAGATATGGAATTCAGTAGTTCCTCACTTTGGAACCCCAGCACGGTGTGTGCTTTTTCCTGAAACCTCGTGGAATATTTTTCTTGGCTATCTGAATGTTGGTGTTTACAAACTGTATATATATAGTTATTACATTTGCTGAATCTGGCTCGGGTAATCGAAGTGATGCTTCCTCATTTGACTGGTAGAAAGAACCCTAACTGGCTTTACGGAAGTTCCATCTATGTGATTAACGGCATGTGATGGTAATTTTCAGTAAACTGTAATGCTAATCTTACTGGGTCGGTGTTGTGATAGGGGCAAGTTTCCCAAGCGAGTGATTTTCCTTGTGTCTGTTCCCGCATACTATGCAAGGTCTGGGTTTGTTTCTGTTTTCCATCTTCGTGACCGGAAAGACCTTGGCTGGTTTGGATCGTAAATGAAGCTAATGTTGTTTGTACCTGCCCATACGATTGAGTTGTGTCCTGACAGGCTATTGGCAGAGTTGCCTCACTCCTGATGTTTACAGTTAAAATCACCGGCATAGAGGACAGGACTGTCAAGAGCTGGTATTGATGCTACGCTCAGTTGAGTTTTGGGTCGTTTATATTTGTTTAGCGTGTTGTAGTATAACTTTGTCACTATCAAGTCAGTCGTAGTAGTAGAGAGATCCCGTGCATAATAGGAATTACAAGTAAAACTGTTTCAGTAGAAGGTAGCGAGCCCATGACTTTTACTTGGTACATAGGCCACTAGGTTGTGAGCTTCATTTTGTTTGGGTCTTGTTTGTGAGTCTTGGAGTAGTACAGCGCCTGGACTGTGTTTATGGTACGTTGTTCAAGGACTGTACGTTTGAAAGGTGTAAAACCCTCCACTTTTAGCTGTAGGATTCTAATATCGCTGAACCGTAGATTGGATGAGCGACTTCTGGAGTGCGTCTTGTATTTACTATGCTTTTGGATCGCGTTTCAGTCACCTCATGCGAAAGCTTAACAAGAAACACCATCTAGACGTTGGTCTATCGTCGTCTCCCTCTCATTGATGCTTGTTTAATATTGGCCCCTTTATCCTCACTCAGATATTTGTACATCTCCTCCTGTTCCAACTGTAATAGTTGTAGTTTTATCGGTCTCGAGATTTGCCGATGTTACCAACTTTACACTTTTAAATGTTACTTTTGCACATTTTCCTAGTCCAAATGCCATTCTGATTCCATCACTAAGACCACTGACCGTGTTAAGTAATGTAGGTAGTTGTTCGGCATTTTTTTCAAAACTTTCAGATAATGCATATACAGTAAATGATTAACAATGTTTCCTCTAACATCTTAACCCTCATTTTCTTTTATTTGAAGCTCTACTCAGTGGAGCAAGGGGCAAAGAGAACAGCAGTGGACAGTCTCATTAAAAAATTCCAGTTCTAATATTTATTAGTTTTTGTTATTTCTTGTTTTTTGTTTAAACGCTGTATTAGTTCTCCATTTCTTCTTGACCCACTTTATAAATTTTTAAAGATTGGATCAGTCCTATTCAACTTCATACTTATGATGGTCCAGGTATGAGATTCACTGGCAAATGCCTTTCTATAATCTATCGATGCTGCAGATAGGTTCTTCTTTTGCCAATACACACATCCATCATTACTTTATTTACAAATAGTTGATCTTTATATTCATAAATATGTTTTTGCATCCTTTCTGTTGTGTTGGAAAAAGGCTCTTCTCATTTAGATGCTCATCTATTCTTTCTGCTACTACTATTTGTAACAGTGGGTACATGATATTTAAGCACGGGATAGATCTGTATTTCATTGCTCTCTTTATTTCCTCGTTCTCGAGTATTACGGTAATACGTATTTCTAAAACTTACTCAGGACATCCCGCAGGGTTTTTAAGCGATATATTGTATTTCCATACGACGTCTTCTTGCAGTGATCTACGGTATATAACCCAATAGCTATTCATTTTATCTGTTCCAGGTGACTTACAATGTCATCCACACTTTGTTCCTCCCATCTCTGCCCCACTACCTGCTCATTTTCCTCAGTTACCTCTGTAATCCATTGGGGGCGATTAATTATCTACTTCCTCATGCTCCCAGATACCACCCCAAACCTTTCAATCCTTACTTAGGCTCTCCTTTATATCTACTTCTTTTATTTACTTTTCTTAAAAACTTATAAGAATGTGTGTTTAAGTATCTGTTCTGTTTGAAGAATCGTTTTATTTTTTTATACTTTCTGGTGGCTCCCTGTACTTTGGCCACTATTTGTTGTTTTAGTCTCCGGTTTGTCGTGGTTCTATCACTTTCATGATTTTGTCTTGGTGTTTTTTTCAGTTTTCATTTTACGATATTATTTGTCACGTTCTCTTTGCTCAGTTCCTGTAATCGCAACAGTTCTACTTTTTGTTGGTTTTTTTTCTGTCCAGTCAGGGGTATTTTTTCTTACATCTCCACATGCTATTTTTACACCTATTTCCCTTCAATGAAACCCTTCAATTTAAGTACATATGATTTCCTGCACTTAGTTTCTAAAAATGTCTCCCTTGCTCACAGTCTATTTTTATTTTCATTTACACGGTCTTTGAAGCCTCTTCAACTGGTACAGCGCATTTTCAAGCTCTTGCATGTCTCCCCCTAATACTAGTATATTTACATTATTGTCTTATTTCTCTTGTTGAGAGTTTATATGGTACATATGTTAGGGTTAATGATTTCCTGCACTTAGTTTCTAAATATGTGTCCCTTGCTCACAGTCTATTTTTATTTTCATTTCCAGGGTCTTTGTGTCCTCTTCAACTGGTACAGCGCATTTTCCATCTCTTGCATGCCTGCCCCTAATACTAGTATATTTACATCATTGTCTTATTTCTCTTGTTGAGAGTTTATATCTGTTCAATAGTAGACTATTTCCTCTTGATTTGCATCTTCCTCTGAATTTAATTCCCCTTCAATCGCTGTCTCTATTTGCTTTAGCTTATGATTACTCAATCTCTGTTTGTTTACAATATTTCTGCCTAGTATTCTCCAGTTTGTTTATACCTATTTCTAGTTTAATGGTTGGATTCTCGTTTCTCCAGTCTCTACATGTTCCTTTAATTATTGGATCTCCTTGTGATGCTTTAACTGCCAGGAAGTAAGCCTTAGTTACTCCTTTGTGCCTTTCTCCGTTCAATTTTTGCTATTTACTTGAGTCTGGTTGACCTCTGATATTTCTAATGGTGAGCTGTTTTAAGTACTTGTCTTACTACCGGAATCTGCCATAATTGTTGAAGAGTTTATTCCGGTTACCGCTTTTTCAATCCCAGCCCAGTTCCACACCGAAAGACATGATCGTTGGTAACCCACGCTTCGATCGATGTTATAAAAATTTGTACTCTTTTGGCTCGTCTTTCACTGTAAAGAGGGTAGTGGATTTTAGGTTACACAACTAATGGTATTTTCATTCAGACACCAAATTTTGGAAAGTTGCCAACCAAAGTTGAAGAGCATCTCCGACCCATGAGGCAGGCCATCACGAGAGGCCAGCCGGGTATTTTGTGATCTCGGGGAGAGCTGACAGGTACTACACCTCCCTAAAGGATGACCTGGAGGTAGTTGTGAGAAAGGTTAATCTCATCCTCTCATGTCGCAACTTCAAGGCTGAACGCAATTTTACGTCAAACCCAGGACATTTATTGTGTTATTGCATCCACCCTATTATTGTTATTATTATTATTATTATTATTATTATTTTCATTATTATCAATCAGGCAAATCTTAGACATATTTCTCTGGTACGTCCTTTAGCTCCTTTTATTCTTGGGAGTGAGGGAAAACAGGTCACCAAGGATGATAATGTTCTTCCCCGTGTCTATTAAGAGACAAAACTTCGCTATCTTCTCACTGTTCAAGCATTACCTTAACTTAATAATTTCCATTATTATCTTCACATCAAGGCTCTTCTTTTGTCTTTCGAAGATGTCTGAAATGACTCTGTTCCAATCACTATAGCTATCACTGCATCTTTGTTCAATTACTATGTTTGTCTCGTGATTAAGTGCTTCCCTTTTTCAGCGCATCGACATATTTACTCGTAAATAGTAACCAGCTCATTTTTTACAGCTCATATGTACTACAATATTCATTTCTATACGTTATTTTCTGTGCCGCATTTAAGTAAACGCACTTGTGCATGCAGGTTGTGTACTCAACGTGAATGGTCTCAGTGTGGATACGGTTAAACAATATACGTTGAAAGTAAAACTCGCTTAACAAACACGCTGAATTATTACGCGCCGAAAGTATATGCGCTGTATCTCGATGCTCTGAACTGACCACACATTATTTGCGATACATGCCCTATTCCTTCCTTCAGCATTTTGTACTTTTCAATCTTTTTTATTTCCTTGTCTTTCACTATTGAATCTTTGGGCTCTGCAATAGCGATTATTTTACTTCTTTGTTGTTCTTGTCAGCAGGTACAATATCCAGTCGCCTTGCATCAATACTTATGGTCTTAATTGTCAATAACTGCTTAGGATCCATACCATTTATCCGCTCTTGCGAACCCGCCTTTGCTGCAAAGCTCCCAGTGAACATATAGTCCCACATGCCTTCTTTCGGGCTAATTTTCAGCATTCACTATGATTAATAGGCTCTTTTTTTAAGCAAGTTCTGCAAACTGAGGAAATCAGAATTCTTAGCAAAAAGGAATTTCGTGTTATTCTTTTGTTTTGCTTGCTTTTTAGCACTGCAAAACAGGGCTTCTGTACTTCTCTTTAAATCTCCCTTTACAATCCATTGCCATGCCTTATCCCAATGTATCTCGTGCTTGTCTGTACGTCGTCTTCCCCAGCCCTTGGCATTTTTATACACATTCGCTTCAATTGCTTCCTCATCTTTAAATATGCTGTTTTCCCCAACCTTTCTTAAGATTATCTCTCAGCCTTTTTTGTATACTAACTCAGTTTATTTTNAGTTCTGCAAACTGAGGAAATCAGAATTCTTAGCAAAAAGGAATTTCGTGTTATTCTTTTGTTTTGCTTGCTTTTTAGCAATGCAAAACAGGGCTTCTGTACTTCTCTTTAAATCTCCCTTCACAATCCATTGCCATACCTTAAACCAATGTATCTCGTGCTTGTTCTTGACCAGCTGTCTGTACATCGCCTTCCCCAGCCCTTGGCATTTTTATACACATTCGCTTCAATTGCTTCCTCATCTTTAAATATGCTGTTTTCCCCAACCTTTCTTAAGATTATCTCTCAGCCTTTTTTGTATACTAACTCAGTTTATTTTCCTTTCGCCCCACACAATTTTCACAAGTCGTCAAATGCCTTCCATCTCTTTTTCTTGACACGTAGACACGTAAATTTTTGCAACGTCATTCAAGGGTGAAGTTTCTTGTTTACTGTCATAACATTTTCCGTTTTCTGTCTAATCTTTCAGGCACATTTTTATTCCATTCAAGCACTCCTGCTGCATATCTGATAAATGACATTCCCCAATTTTCACAGACATTATTTTCCTCCTACTACGTAATTCTGATCTCATCAAAATATTGACTTGTCATAAGTATTATTCTCGAAATAATTATTTCGTCTCCTTGTTTATTTCATCAAAGTCGAAAATACCAAGGTACTTTCATCCTTCATTATCATTCATTTCATTGCTTTCTCCTTTGACAAGACTTATTTCTTTACCAGGTTTCCTTGTTTTATTATAGTAACACCACACTTCCTTATCATAAATCCCATCCAAAATTATGTCTTATTACTTGTACTGCCAAAAATTTGTTGTCATTTTCATTCTTCCTTAATTAGGTGTTTGTATTCTTTATCCTTATATCCCATCATGGTTCTTTGTTATTTCTTCTAACATTACGTACCAGCTGAAGCTTACAAACAGTAGGTATGAGAACAGATGCCCGTTTTAAATAGGATAATGCTGCATTTATTACATGTTATGTGAAAACAGCAGAGTTGCTTCCTAAGTAATCAAAGCAAGCGTCTGTAGGTGCTGCAGAAACATGGACACTAAAAGTAAGTAAGTATGAGTCCTGTTTTCTCGTCGTGATTAATTGTATTTTATACATGGCGACCTTTAATTAACAGGCCTAACAGACATGCGCCTGGAGACATAAGCTGGAGGCAGGAAATTTGCTAAGTTAGTTGCGAAGTTATGGCAGAAAATGGCGGTCGTGCTCAAGTGCATGTTGTGATAGTTTGATATTTGGTTGTGGCTCTGGCTGAAATAAAAGTATTTATTGAAATCTTGGATTGATTCTTGTTTACTTTATCTTTTGTTGAGGATGCAATATAAATGCTATGTCACTAATTGCAATGGCAATTATGATAAAGAAAACAAAGTCAAAGTTTATCGTTAACCTGGAGAGAAGGATGATCTTGAAAGATTGGTCAAAGCTATTCCCCGATCAAATCTACCAGATAATCCTAACACTGTTATCTGTGAGACACAATTTCCTGATTACTTACCCAGTATAACAGTTTTTGGGGAAAAAAGACCTCATGATTCTCCTTCTGTATTTACATGTGTGAAACCTTCATTGATTCCTACACCTGCTCATTCAAAAAGAAAGCCTTTCTTAAGCAAAATATGTTCAAAGGTACGTGATCAAAACCCTGGGGAAATTGATTCGTTTCTCTCTTGTGATGTAACCTCCTCATTCGACGAATTAGGCATCAGATAGGGAGGAATATTTTAGTGACTACTTCGTTTACTAGTAAAGATTTGAACTACTTGATTATTTAATCAAAGGACTTTCAAGAAAAGACTGGAGTTTCATGTTTTTTTATTACAAATAATGAAGGATTTTTCTTTTCATGCATTTCATGCTGGTGTAAAATGCACTGTATCAACCCTTTCAACAAACCGTATCGTTAAAACGACAAGATATTCACAAATTCAAGAAGCACTACAGTATCTTGAATGTTTAATTCTAAGCCATAAACAAGAAATAATACTGGACCAGATGGACTGTATGGCTTCTCGCACCTTTGTCGATGAGAAGAAATACAAACCAGACACTATCGCGTGGGCATTCAAATATTTTAGTAAATCAAGGTCTTTGTATAACCGAGTTCGTCAAGATTATGAATTACCGAGCTTAACTATGTTATCTCAAATCACAACAAAAATTAGTAATTTGTATTCAGATAGCGATTACATTAAAAATATATTTTCCAGCATGAAAGATGAACAACATAAAAATTGTATCATATTAATTGATGAAGTATATGTAAAGCCTTCAATAACTTATCATGCTGGCTCCATATTTAGCAGATCTGTAAATGATCCAGATAGACTTGCTACTACTATACTTTCATTCATGATTGTCTCTCCATTTGGTGGGCCAAAGCTTTTATGCAAAATGCTTCCAGTTAGCATATTAGGTATTGATTTTTTATTTGAACAGACCAAAACATTAAAGGGGGTTATTCAGAGTTCTTCTGGAATTGTACATGCAATCACCCGTGACAATAATCGGGTTAATCAATCGCTTTTCCAAAAGTTTTCTTGAGTTAAACCATGGCTTACAGTTGACCATATATTTTCGACTTTGTTCATTTTATCAAATCAATTAGAAATAACTGGCTGACTTAAAAAACACAAGAGTTGTATTTTACAGATGATGATGATGTTCAATATGTTACAAAATGGAGTGATTTAAAAAAATTCATTAGGTAGAGTTACGTCAAGGTTCAGGTGGGACATATTTTATAACTGTACAACAAGTTTTGGAGAAAGTGAGAATTCAAAAAGCTAAGCTATTTTTGCAACTTGATATCGATGTTAATAACTTAGCTAATGCTGAACTCAGTTGTGATAAATGCTCCTATTTACCTGATAATAATTGTTCAGAAATAATTGAAAACATACATACGATGGAAGAATCACTACCTCATGATGTAAAAATGAGTATTATGTAGATTAGTGGATATGTTTCTCGAAATACTAAAGAAATGCCATCAGATACATACAGTTATTATGATAAATATGGTGATTTTACAAATTCAATTAATCGTGGTGGTCTCAAAATACCCCCAAATAATTAATGTCAGTTATGTTTATTTGGGTATGTTGTATTTCATGAAGTTCAAAGCAAAACTTGTAGAAAATCATTTACGAACATTTTAAAGTTATTGTCTGATATGTATGGACTAAATGTGGAAAGAAAGCATGGTAACACTTTCTCAAACATACTTTTTAAAAACACTAGTAGACTTTTTAAACCAAGATCATGGGTAGAACCAAAACAGAAATTGCTAAAGTTGGCATTAGAGTAAACCACAATAAAATAATTTATTTATTATTTATCTGTGTTAAGTCTTTTTTATGTAAATACTGTATACATCATCATGTTTTTATTTTTCAGGAAAAAGCTGATTTTGAAAACAATGTATGATTTTGTGTCCATAAACCTTACTATGATCTTTAAATTGATGAACTTTGTAGAGATTTGACCTAATTTTAATGAAATAGTAAGATTTAAGCCTTTTTTTTCTCTCAAAATCCGTTAATATCCATTTTACGTTACCCACCTCCAGCTCAGGCCTTCAGTCGCATATCTGTCAGGCCTGTTAGTTAGAGATCGCCATGATCTTATAATTGAATTTTCAAACATCTCTGGTTCACAGCTTGTGAGCCACTAATTTTTTTGAGGATCATTCATATCAAGGCTAGAACAAAGTCCACTGGCAGAGATTACATTTAATGGCGCTTTTTTCATTCATACCATTTTTCTGTCGGTTTTATTACTCTCGCAACCCCATCTTGGAAAACATGTCCAAATTCAATTTTCCACTGTTGACGAAGAAGCAACAACAGCAACAATATATAGGCATAAAACAAAGCCTTTTTACGGTTATTTTTTATTAATTAACTATGGCAGGTATTATCATGGTCAGAATAAAGTAAACAGCTTGTTTTTCAAAACTCCTGAGCCTTTGGAATTTTTTTAATCTTTGAAGAACATTTGTGAAATGAAGATTATTAATATTGATGTCTTTGAACACACTCTTTTTGTCGTAATAGTGGGAAGCCCAGTGAACGTATTTTAATAGCATTAACAGTTGTTTTCATGTATGCTTGGTTGCGTGTAAAAAGCCTCGTTTTTGTCAGGCAGACAAATACAATGCAACTTTGAGCTAAAGAAAGTTACCTAAGGACAGAGAAAAATATTTTATACAATATAAAATATTGTTGTTAAGAATACATCGAGCTAGTACAAGTATGACAAGAAAAGTTTTTTTGTTTTGAAATAACTTGCATGTGGTGATCACAAATTCTATTCAGAAGTAGAAAGCGGAGAATTGAAGAATTGAGGATTGAAAACTCTGGAAAAACCCCAGAAACCTGTAAATAATAGACAAAATCATGAGGGATTTTTTAAAAAATTTAACAACCCAAAAGTGGTAATTAACAATAGAAAATCAAACCGACACATTACCTTTGCCGGAAGAAAAGGTTCCACAACGCACCTTATACGACAACAACCATTACTAATTCCAGATTATTGTTGTATAAAATGAAAGCAAAAAATATATGGGAGAATGTAACTATATATATATTTCATCACCAAAATTTTCTGTAAGGAATTTACCTTCTAATTATCCTTGCTGAGGCCCCTATTCTCCATTCTCCTCTTTTCTTCATGTCAGATACTGAACTTGATTCATTACACATACCATAGTAATCTTGATGAAAATACAACAGGTAACTTTTATACTTTATATACTTACTGTCAGATAATTGTTCCAAACAACAGTCTACAGCCAAAAATAAAAAGAACTCTCATTCTAAACATCTCCAAATGTGAACTTACTGAAAATGAGACATAAAACTTGCTTTTCCTAAATTTCAACCCCATTTTAATGAGCAACGATTTTCAACTGCATTATTAGAGGCTTTTTGTTGAAGATGAAAATTACGGAACATTTTTTTTCGCAAATTGATCCAGAGCCTCTAAGAGTGACAAAGTAGCCGAATCCACCGTAGTATCCATACCATGTCAAAGAATTTGGTGCTGTAGGTCTGAAAACATTCGTTGATCATGTCAAAATTGATCTTGGAGCCCACTTCTCAAAAGCAAATAAGATAATTTTATTCTCTCCCTGAGGTCTTTAGGGTTCTCGGACGGAATACTATCTAGTAGCAACCATCAGCTGGCCTCCGAGCGATGGGCCTACCAGTCTTCTGAAGATACCCAATTCTCATGTCTGGCTCCAAGATGTTGCTTGTGCACGGCAGCGCCCATACCTCGGAAAACCGCTTCAGCTGGCGGGTTAAACGACATGAGGGTACCCAGTAATTAATTATTGGGGATAGGTGCATGTGTCGCACCAGCGCACGAAGTCAGGGAACGGCGGAGTTGGCAGAGGAGTCTCTGGTCAGACCAACGGCAATGAAGGCGCAACCTGCAAACACATCGTGGTATGCTGAGGGCACGATTGAGAGAAGAGTAAAAGTGGCCATCCACCAGTAGAAGGCAATGACAAACCACCACTGTATCTCGCCAAGAATAATCATTAATATGCACAAAATAATATCTACCGTTAACAATGTGAATGGGGTTGATGATGACAACACAACCATCATCACCTCACTCGGACGGGTTGTTCATGTTCTTCAGGTGGGACCCGATCGTCATCCTGTTACTGTCAGAATCAAAGCCCCCATACGGATTGGAACATGGAATGTACGCACGCTGTATCAAATAGGGAAACTGGCAAACATTAAACTGGATATGGAAAGAATGAATATCAATATGCTAGGTTTGTGTGAGACAAGATGATCTGGTAAAGGATGATTCGACATGGAAGGATATAAAGTTATATATTCTGGAGGGGAGCGACATGAAAAAGGAGTTGCATGATCATGGACAATGAACTGAGTATATCCCATAGACGTGTTATGGGATATTGGAACCTTTCCGAAAGAGGTTTGCTAGTCAAACTGAATGAACAGCCATTTAATATATCTGTAATTTAAGTATATGCACCAACAACCGACAGCAATGACGAGGACATTGATGTATTTTATGACCTGCTTGAGGAAGCCATGAGACAGTGTAATTCCCAAGAGGTAGTCATAGTGATGGGAGACACAAATGCCAAGGTCGGAGATCAAAGAGTAGGAAATATAGTAGGAAAATATGGGCTAGGGATACAAAATGAGAGAGGAGAAAGATGGGTAGACTGGTGCACAGCGCATGGCCAGGTGATTATGAACACATGGTTTAAAAATCATATAAGACGCCTGTGGACATGGAAAGATCCTGGAGATAGGTATTAAAATCAAATTGACTATGTAACCATCAACAGTCATTTCCGAAATGCTGTTCAATAAGCGAAAGCTTACCCCGGAGCAGATTGTGGAAGTGACCACAATCCTGTTGTATGTACAGTCAGACTGAAGCTTCGTCGACTAAAACGCACAACTCTAGAAGCTAAACTGCAGTGGAATCTTGCATGTGAAGACCAGGAGCTTAGATCCAGATATGCAGTCGCGGTAAAAAACCTGGTTCGAAATACTACAGAGAGAAGAAGGCAGTAAAATGGTATATGCTAAAAGAACCACTATTAGAAGCAGGCACAGAATTTGTTCAGCCCAAAGGAAATGAACAAAAACAAGCTTGGATAAAGCCAGAAATTCTGCAGAACATAAGAGAAAGGCAGAAAGTTTCAGACACCGACTCGATTCAATACAAAAACTTAATTCGTGAGATAAAAATGAATGTCGAAAAGCGAAAGAGACATGGATAAATAAACAATGTCGAGATATTGAAGGCCAAAAAACCAGGATACAAATTTCATGCACAAAAGGATTAAGGAATTGGTAGGTAAAACAAAATACTGCTCATGTGGATGCGTTAAAGCAAAGGATGGTTATATGATCATGGAAAAAGAAGAAATGTTGGCACGCTGGGCAGAGTACGTTGACGAGCTCTGTAGAGATGCAAGAGGAGACAAACCATCCATAAAAAAAACCATCAATGGACCTAGAATTCTAACGTGTGAAGTGATCGCGACGATCAAGAAGATGAAGGTAAACAAGGCAAAAGGGCCAGACAGAATCTCCGTAGAAATGATAAAGGCTCTTGAAGGGTTTGGAATACGTAAAATCACGGAACTACTCAACGATATATATGACAGCGGAGAAATCCCATCAGACTTAACCAAATCTGTGTTCATAGCTCTGCAAAAGAAGCCTAGTTCTACGGAGTGGGAGCTACACAGAACCATCAGTCTAATGAGCCATGTAACTAAGATCCTTATTCGAGTCATAATTGCAAGAGCTAAGAAAGCAATAAAGCCTGAGATAGGGAAGCAACAATTTGGCTTCGTCCAAGATTCAGGTACAAGAAACGCAATATTCATAATGAGAATTTTATCAGAACAAGCGATAGAAATGCAGAGAGATTTATACCTGTGTTTCATTGACTACTCAAAAGCATTTGATAAAGTGAAACACCAATGCCTATTAGAGATGCTACAAGATCTACACATAAACGGTAAAGATGTAAGAATCATAAGGAATATGTACTGGGAGCAGACTTCAGGTGTGAGAGTACAAAACGAAGTTGGGAAATACTGTAATATTCAAAGAGGAGGTAGGCAAGGATGTGTCTTCTCACCGGATTTATTTAATCCTTACAGTCAGTACGTTATGAGAAGTATCAAAGAGAATGACGGCTTTGTGATAGGAGGTTATAATATGAATAATATAAGATACGCAGTCGACACAACACTTATAGCTGATACTCCAGAGAAGCTACAACAACTACTTAACACAATCATAGAAGAAAGTGAAGCCAAGGGTCTCACTATCAACCGCCGGAAGACCTTTTGCATGGCTGTGGGTAAAAGGAATGCAAACCTGAGCTGTAAATTAAAGATTGATAGAAAAGACATTCAGCAGGTGGAAAAGTTCAATTATCTTGGTAGTATGATTACATCAGACGGAAGATGCATTGTGGAGATNAAAGACGGCTTTGTGATAGGAGGTTATAATATGAATAATATAAGATAGGCAGTCGACACAACACTTATAGCTGATACTCCAGAGAAGCTACAACAACTACTTAACACAATCATAGAAAAAAGTGAGGCCAAGGGTCTCACTATCAACCGCCGGAAGACCTTTTGCATGGCTGTGGGTAAAAGGAGTGCAAACCTGAGCTGTAAATTAAAGATTGATAGAGAAGACATTCAGCAGGTGGAAAAGTTTAATTATCTTGGTAGTATGATTACATCAGACGGAAGATGCATTGTGGAGATAAGGAAACGTATTGCAACAGCAAAGCAGGTTTTCCAGCGAATGGCCAAAATTCTTACAAACCGTACAATATCCGTGTATACCAGAGTCAGGATATTATATTGCCATGTGATTCCGGAACTATTATATGGGTGTGAAAGCTGGATAATTGCACCAACGCTAGAGAAGAAGATCTAAACAGCAGAGATGTGGTTCTTAAGGCGCATGTTAAAAATATCTTGGACTGAGCATGTTTCAATATGGATGTTTTGAAGAGGGCAGGGTGTAAGAGAAAGCTGCTATCCATTATTCCAGAAAGACAGCTTTCATGGGTCATAAAATGAGAAAAGAGAAGCTCGAAGAAGTGACATTAACGGAAAAGATCGAAGGGAAGTGAGGCAGGGGAAGGCCAAGTGCGAACTATCTAGGAGGCATAGCGGCATGGTCATGAAAGAGTTAGCTGCAATTGCTAAGAACCGTGAAGGATAGAAGTCTGTGGAGAACCATGATCACCAACGTTCTGGGAGAGCATGGCACCTGAGGAGGATGAAGATTACCTCCCTGACGAAGAGAGAGAGAGCAATACTTTGTTCCCTCTCCTAACAACATTCAATTGCAATCAAGTCTGAGGACAAAGGTGAGGTAGTTGTTTTAATCTACATAGACAAACTGTCTTCAAATTGTAGATGACAAGTTCTTTTCAGACGAGCAACCACAAGAGTCTAATAGAAAAATGATGCTAGAGGCTGCTAGATCATAAACTGGTTATCCGATTTCAATCTCGTTGTTACAAGCAAGGCCTCCCTTATCTCAGCTTTATGTCCTTTGTTGTAGCGTAACTCTGTGTACCCGGTAAACATGTATTGTGGTGACATCTATTGTGTCTGATGAATATCAATAAAATGATATCCGGGTATCGACAGTTCCCGGATGTATCCTTTTCGTTGAAAGAACGTTTATATTTTTCTGCTGTGAGGATCCACCTCAAAAACACTAAGAAATAGCTTAGGACAACAAACCTAACATATGGCGACGAGGATTTGTGGAACTCTGAAACCTGTGAACGGATTTTTATTAGTCTGACAGTGGGAATTTCTTGAAATTCGTTGGAAAAACATTTTGTGATCAGAACAAAGGAATCAAGATGGCGGCTTCAATGGCTTTACCGAACTTTCCTGAATTTGACTGTGAAATATCAAGCTCAACTGCGGTACGGTGGACCAAGTACACGAAACGCTTTGAAAACATGATCTTGGCGTTAAACATAGAAG
>RDPX01000136.1:1048667-1066462 GCA_003991215.1 Morbakka virulenta | reverse complement strand
AAGTAGTAGTTGTGTCATTAACAACGGGCAGACATCAGAGTGGTTCTCTGTAAACACTGGAGTTCGACAAGGCTGTGTGATGTCAGGCTTCCTCTTCATTATTACTGTGGATTGGGTCATGAGGAAAGCAACAACGGCAAAGAAAACAGGAATAAGATGGAAGTTTACCACCCAGCTTGAAGACTTAGACTATGCAGACGATATCGCCCTCCTGTCCAGCAAGCACCAACCTATGCAGGAGAAAACTGAAAAGTTATGTAAATATGCTAAAAATATGTCTGAACATCAACACATACAAGACCAAAGTGTTGAGACTAAATCACAAGGAAAAGCACTCAATCGAGATTAAGGGTAGAAGTGTTGAAAGCGTGGACACCTTCACATACCTCGGCGCCATAATAAACAAAACAGGAGGGTCCACTGAAGATATCACAAATAGCTTGAGTCTGGCAAGAAATGCGTTTGCCATGCTTAACCCACCCTGGACGTCAAACGAATACAGTAGTAAGACCAAGATTGGAGTATACAACAGCAACATAATGTCCGTGCTACTCTGTGGAGGAGAGATGTCAAAACTAAATGAAAATGATGTCACCAGATTGGAAATATTTCAGAGAAAATGTCTTAAAGGATTCTTCTATCTTCTGGCCCACAAAAATCACAAACAACGAACTCTACCTCAGAACGAAGACCAGTCCAGTAGGAGACATCATAAGGTGCAGGAGATGGAGATGGATTGGACATACTCAGAGAAAGCCACAAAATGATAGCTGCATAGTAGCCTTAACATGGACACCGGAGGAAAAAAGAAAGAGAGGACCCCCGCGAACAACATGTGCGGAAGCAGAAAGAAATGACCTGGGATGGCAAACATGGAGCGAAGTGGGGAACATAACAAGACACAGAGAGAAATGTCGGAAGATACTGTCCAAGTCTTATGAGCCACTCATGGCTCAAAGAGAATAAGCAAGTAAGTACTGAGTTCAGTATTGCCACTTTTTGAAATTTACTTCAGTACCCGTGCTAAAAATCAAAAAAATTTCAAGAAATCATAACATGAACGGCATTCGGTACGTGTCAGTGATTCCCCCAACAAGACAAATCTTTGTTTAAATGTCAATTTATCATGGCAAGGTAAACATAATTTCATGTTTTTATGTATGCATAATACTACTGAGGCGATCTGTATGCTCCAACAACCGATATTTTATAAAAAAGTCTAGATTTTAATCTCGTTGCCTCCGCATCCATTCAGACAAATAGGAATCACGTAATTTTGGTGTTACGGGCACAATAGGATTGGCAGAGTAAGATCGTTTATTCCTTTTGTAGGCATGGAGTTGGTAAAGAATCTATTTTAAAGTGTAGGATTATAAGCAACACACAACTTGAATTATGTCGGGTTTACTATTCTAAGTTATAAGCTGCTGGCAGATGTCTAAACTTTATCTATCAGCCACCGCCAAGATTATGGGCACAACTGCCAGCTATAACGAGTTAAATCGGTTTGTGTGAAAAACATGTGGACCATCTCAAATTACTTTCAGCAGCAAACCAATTATTAAATGACTTTGCTTCCCTAAACGTCAAAACCGGTTCTATAGATTGGACTGTAAAAGTCACAATTTTATTGAAACCAAGGGCAGGTAAGTGAAGTAAATACACCGATAAATTGCTCGGGTGAATGACGCCTTTTGTAATCTTAATGCAATAAAGAATTACAAGATATCAATAAGTAACTGGGTTCGATTATTCAACTGCTATTTAATTACGTTTTGGACTCGGATACAAAATCAAATGAAAGCATTAGAAGCAGTGGAAATGTGCATGTTGCAATGCATTCTACCTTTACCTTTCAGGACAGCGCATGTTACAAAGGCTTTTGTGCTAAAAGGTCCAAGGTATCATAGAATTTTAATAATGGAGATCACAATGAGGCAAGGAAGAGCTGAAACGCTTACAGGTGTGCTAAAGTAAGAGTGGCAGAGCTTTTCTAAAGAGCTAGGGAAAAATGGAGCTTTTTTAAAGCTGGGTTAAAACAAAAGAACACAATGGTTTGCACGACTTCCAATCTCACCCTTCACACAGAAAATGAGAGCTGGAAAATAAACCCTTCAAAGTCTATGGGATAGGAGATTCCTTACTAAACTACATACCATCATAATGGGCGGGTGCACAAAAACGGAAAGTTTTTACACCCGAAATATTGGTCTTTAAAAACCGAGCCGGAGACTCCGCTCCAATACCCAGCAGCAGAAAGTGATACTTCAAATCTCTGACACGTTTAACAGTCAGCCTGGTTAGATTGGTGCAATGTTTGACGGCAGTAGACACCAAAACTTATTAATCGAATCGAGGATGGCACTAAATGAAGTACAAACATAATGATAAAATATCAAATAAAGGCTTTAATAACACAAGATAACCAAATGATAGAAAAAAATGTTTAAAGTTGGGAAATGGTAGCAGATGAAAACTTAAGACAAAATATTTTTGACCAGCATTATCCTTCAAATAACTGCCCATTTTGTTTGCCATACCGAAGAAAATAAATACGATTTACAGTCAAGCAACTACAGTTCTCACACAAGTTCTGTTAACAGGGGTTAAAAACACCACCACCCCACGTATATCCTGCGACACTGTGGCTTTAGTAAAGGGCAACGGGCACCAGAAATGACTATGACCTTTGAAGGATATTATCTACATTTCTAAGAAATAGAAAAAGCAGTCTAACAAAAAAGGTAACTTTTTAACTAAACTAGAAATGGTCAAAATCCAATTATTACAAGTGCAAAAACATTTTACTGGTAACGTTCAACTGATTACTTGAGAAAGTTTGAAACAATTGGCCAAGGCTGTACTGTGCCACTCAAACTATTCTTGGTATACAGAAAATTCTTCTATGAAAAATGCTTTAGTGTGAAAAATTTGAACAGTAATGACGTTGAATAGCAGGCAATACTCTGGTAACAAAGTAGTAGCTGCGTCAGAAAAAGAAGATCAAGCTCCTGAACTATTAAAAGAATTACTAAAAACGAAAACGAAATGCCTAAATATCAGGGGGAAAAAATACGAAGAAATGAAGACATTATTTTAAACTTACCGGTGAATGTCAAGTGAACAGTTTAAATCGCTGAAGAAAGGTGTGTGTGTATGTGTGTGTGTGTGTGTGTGTGTGTGTGTGTGCGTCTGTGTGTGTGTGGGGTGTGGGGNACAGTTTAAATCGCTGAAGAAAGGTGTGTGTGTATGTGTGTGTGTGTGTGTGTGTGTGTGTGTGTGCGTCTGTGTGTGTATGGGGTAGTGGTGGAGGTGGTAACAGGTTTAAACTAAGACATTCTAAACAGAAAAGGTTGAAAAATGTTCAAAATGTTCAAAATGCTCTAACCGAAAATATTTGTTTAAATCTTACTATTAAAAAACCCCCAGTCCTTCTCAATCCAGTCAAGCTATCTAAATCATTATTAGGGCTAGGGCAGTTAGACCACTTGCTCAATAGTGTAGTCGGTTTAAAACAGAAGAGTATGGTTATAAATGAAAAATGTTATTAATTTTAATTTAATTTAGCAACATAAAAAAGCAATACATTGTTGCTAAAAATTGTAGTAGAGGAAAGAGACTGAATTTAAAGTATGTAAAAGTCATTTAAAAAACTGTCTAGTTGTATTCTTGACATTTTTCAGTTTTCATGAGTTTTCATCTGTAAACACGTCCATGTGGGCAATTACTTGAGAAAGATCCTTTTGCCACAGACCACAAAGCGTGCTCATTTTGGAGCTTTTGGCTGTATGAAAATCGAAACCCTGGACAAAACGAATGATGCATGACGTTAGTATCGCTGTCCACTGTCACGTGATATTTCAATCCTTGACAAAACATGATGCGAAAAAAGTACAGGGCGTACGAGTATTGTAGTTATCGTATCTCACACCAACCAAGACAGTCAAACACAAAATGAAAACGCGTTGTACTTACTACCTTTGAAACAGTGGTTTTTGGAAGGCACTAAACCTCCCCAATCACTAATCAATACACTCAGAAGATTCATATTTTCCAGTATAATACTTATCTACATGGGCCACATAAAAATAATGATGTTTATGCCAATCCACACTATTACATTCATTCAAGATTGTGGGTTAACCAGGTGTTACAACTGCTCTTCTGTAAGACAGCCTCGTTCACTATGCTTTACGAACTTAAGGGTTACTCGTCAGCTCTAATGTTGCTTGTCAACAAATATTAGCCAGATAGTCCTGAAACTTATGGTCAATATAATAATCCTACTCAGGTCTCAACAAATTCCATATGGTTAAAACATATTCATTTCACAATTTTTCATTGTAACCTTAATTTATACAAATGTTTAAAACTGCTCAAATTGGAAATTGCACCCAGTATTGTTTGAATTTCAACTTCCTTGTAGCAAACAGGACGTAAACTGGCCCATGGGATAAGGTACTGGTGTACAATAAGCGAAATCGATTGTAAAGGGCACAGTGCTCTAAAGTGACCTATGCAGCTTAAAGCTTCAGTCAGAAAAAGTGTCATTTAGAATGAAATGGAATGACGAGAAAGAAAAAATGTTTAAAGAAAATACATTTAATGTCCAAACAAGTAAATCAAACATTTACGAAAGAGCAAATATATTGCTATACCTATGGCCAACCATATTTAGACAACACCAAGCACTCACTGAAATATTGCTTCAACTGTTATAAAAGTCCACCGTTTAAACAAAGGAGAAATAAACAAAAAATAAGGTTAAGAAAGAACTGAAGAACTTTCAGGGCAACAGAATGTATATTTTATATACTTTTCTTGCATATAGTATTACGACCGAGGAACTTATCCTGTATAAAATATTGTTAATAGTACGTGACAGTGGTAATGGTGATGCAGGGTGGTGTCCAGCTCGGATTAAAATGGAGCAGCTACAAGGTATAGGCTCAGCAGGTAACATTAGCTGTACCATTGTTAAAGAGTGGTTAAAAAGAAGAAATATAAACGTGGTCATTAACAATCAACAGAAATAAACCTGAAATCAAAAATCCTGTTGCAATTGAACAGCATCATTGAAAATCACGCATGCTATCCTACTGTGATAAATGAAAGGTTACAAAATGACTATAGTTAGTTCCGGGAAATTAAAATAAATAGCGTATTAAAGCGCTCTTGAGACAAAACATTCAATTTAACAAGGATAATTTAATGATGTACTTAGGACACAGTTCATATTTCATGCTCACACCTGAAACCCACTTAAAAATATAGAGGAGCAATTTTTCGCTTGTGACTACTGTTTTTATCAATAGCTAAATCCCCCTTTAACTAAAACACCTGCTCAAAGAAAATGTACACTAAATAGTCCCTTTGTTTTGAAATATGAATTAAACAAAATTCACAAAATTCTAACCAAAAAAATCTGTCCAAAATATAATAATTCGAAATTCTGCTCTCTTATTCTTTCTGTAACTTACATAAACAGAAAGGAGTTTGAATTCCTTTAGTGTTACAACTGTAGTCGAAATACTTCAGAGCAGATTTTTTATCTATTAACTCGTTTACAAAAATCCTTAAACACGAACAAGAATTTTAATTTATAGAAACTGCTGCAGATGCCAGTTCTTTTGTTTAAGTAAAGCGTAACCTAGCAGCGCATCATTGCAAATGGTACTGACAAAACTTAACTAATGCGATCTATGAAATCCTTCCTGGCCTGAAAAAGTCAAACAGGCGTTTGAATGTTCCATCAATATATTCAAATACGGAATAGGCATCCGATTAGGAATTACTATACAACATCCACTTTGCGATACCTATATCAACTGCGACAATACATGGTATACAGTTTATAGGTCTATTTCAGTACACGTTAAAAACACAGTGAAACAACATTCTCGTATAAAAACCCGTAAAATTTCAGGACGTTAACAGGAAATAATTTTTTTAGAATTTGACTTCAAATTGGGTTTATTTCGATCTTTACAATAGGATAAGAAAAATTTTCTCTTACTCTAGGTACAAACTGAAGCTATTTTAACTGACGTTTGCCATAAGTCCCTCTTCTTGTATTCTTTAAAATTAATTATGCAATACTACAAGTGAATCGGAAAAACTATTTTCTCTTAAGACATTGAAATAATGATCAATGTGCATTAAAAGACGGCATCGGAATAAATATCGTCTGTATTTTTTAACGTACAATATATTATTCAAACCACTATTATACACATCGAGATCTTATAACAAAAACAGAATACGTTATCTGTTCTGGCATGTAGTCTATGCTTACTTATATCTGCAACAGCTTCCACAAGTGCAAACTTTATCGATAAATATTTTACATTTGATATGTATATTTCCCAAGACTTTAGTGCAAACTCTGAATGCCTCAATAAACCTTGACGCCGTTGGCAGTCATATTTAAGCAAAACAGCTCTTATACACTTTTAACTGGGGAAACGGTTTCGTCATTGGCTAGTTTCTTTTCTTTCCATTCTTCGGAGGTATTTTCAGTTCCTTTTTTGTCATTGTCAGACAAAACTGGGGTCCCTGGTTTAATAAATAGATCTTTTCGGTCCCTTAAACTACAAAGAATCAGTAAGGTCATCATTGTTTTCGTTTTCTTCTTTAATAACAGGCTTTGCTTTAATAGAAGCTTCACTTACTTTCACATTTGCATCAACCTGTATCGATGGTTCTTCCAGAAGGTTCTCAAGCACGATATCAGCGGGTACTTGGCCAAAAACTGTAGATATATCCTCTCCGTTTTCTGGCGAATTTGTATCTTCCGAGTCCACCGATTGGGTATCAAATAAGCTTCCCGATGCTTCTTCAGCAGACTCTAACACATTTCCAATGACTTGCTTGAATTTTTCTGATATCCTCGCGTTATCATAGAGATTTTGAAATTCTGGAAAATCGTTATCAATTGATTCGCCTTCCTCTATGCAACGGCTACAACTTACAAAAAGCAAAATCACCATAAATAAACGGAATGCCAAGTTCAGACACATTTTCTAGCAGTTTTACTTCAACAATAAATAGATTTTACAAACTACCTTACATTCATACTGCGTGAAAAAGGTGACTCCAACAATTCAGTTTCAAAAGAAATGGAGAATGAAAGCTCGCAAAGAACAGTTAGAGAATATTGGTGCGATCATGAACAAGAAACAATAGAACTTCAGCTGACATTACAGCCAGCTGTTCGAAGTAAGGCCAGGTGTAAAACATAAGTCTGCAAAGAAGTGGATTTGGGAGAGGTGGTCTTAATACAACAAGTCTTAAATTCGGATGTCAATAGTGACAACTGACATTTCTCTGCTATTCTGATTTAAATAGTAGTTTACAATAATGGGGTTTCAGACATTTAGGTTTGAATTTCTTTCGTAGTAACTAATTCAAGCGGATAATGCATACTTTTTTCTCAGGGTTGAGCATTATTTTGGAATGAAATTTATGATCTATTTACGATGTAATGTGATTTAAAATTTTCCGTCACTATTGAAATAACTAGGAATATTTATCGTAAACCAGTTTAGTTAACGCCAAAGCAAGAAATTCTCAAGACTGATTTCCTTCACTTAAAAACATAAACAGAAGAGTACTGCTAAACTTTCTTTTTTTTCAAAATAACTCCGTTCATCGTCACTATTTTTGCCGATTAATAACTGGACCACTTGGAAAACAAGCGGGGAAAATGTAGATCATATCAAAGCGAATCAAACCATTTGGAATTTGACCACATTCACTTTCGTGGTGTGAAAAATCATAAACTAAATCTTGTATAAAATTTTCAAGCCTCTTTTCAAGAAAAATCACAAGGAAGAAAAATACAGAGTAAATTCTCAAGGTTTATCAAAATTATAGTAATTTAAGCATTCATAAAATCAAAATTTGTTAACATTTTGATAAATTTTCGGTTTATTTGAAAATGACTAAACTTTCATATCGAAATAGCAACATATATTTCTGTTTTGGGTATCCCTTACCAAATGAAAATGCAGGTACAGTGTGGGTTAATTTTCGTATGAGGCAAAAAAAATATATATTAACAAAAGTTCGGATGTTCATACTTGTCTTATACCGCAAAACTTTGCAAAGTCTTGAAGAGTCATTTTCACAGCTCTCGGTGTAAAATACATATAACTTCGTAAATAAACAATCATGATAACGGTTGGCAAGAAATCAAAAGTAGTTGGGAAATTTGGTTATCCTTTATATTGTACTTTCATTTCCTTTTTTTTGCTATTGTAAAGTCTAAAGTGTATGCTAACTCACAATGTGTACGTACTATCATACGCTACAACAGAAGAAAACAGAAATAAAGGTTTCACAGTTGCTTATCGGGGTTTTTCTAAATCTTTGCCTGACCTTTAAACATAATCTCAAAGGGCACCACACATGTAAATAATCATATGAAAATACTATCCATCCTTTCAATTTCATGCTATAACAGCTATCTCGAAGACAAAGTACAAGGCAGTTCAAGTGACAATATTAATTAAGAAATTCGTAATGCTGTTTCTCAAGTAAAAGAAGAGGTTCAACGTTTGTTGATATTGTTAGTAACGTAAAGTTAAGGTTACCTGTTATTATGGAAACAATGTGCGGCATTCTTATAAATTTTTTAAAAGTAAAAGACGCAATGCAATAAATTTAGTGGGAATGAGCTGATTTGCCTTTTGGTTTTATAGCGCTAATATTAACTGATCAGTGTCGTAAGGGTTAGAGCATAGTTACTTGGCAGCAATTAGCAATTAAACAAAATTATAACATAACGCAGCAATATTTTTAGACGTGCAGTTAAGAAACTACACTTTTGGAGTTTTCTGGTCTATACTCAAACAGGTACAATAAACAATAACAAGCAAGCTTAACTATAGCTGGTACATAATATTAAAGAGTACTGGTAAATGAAAATAGGATTTAGAACGAAAATTTACATTTAGACATCAGGAAGAATACAAGGGATTTTGTGCGAAAAGTATAAAGAGAAATTTCTTGCCAGCTATCTGTGGTTTTTGAGGCATGAAGGCAGAAGTCAATGTGTCAATCTGCTAGGTTCTCAATACCAATCTGGCAGATAATCATGTGGTGTTTGTGTTTAAAGAGAAATAAAGAGAAATTTCTTGCCAGCTATCTGTGGTTTTTGAGGCATGAAGGCAGAAGTCAATCTGTCAATCTGCTAGGTTCTCAATACCAATCTGGCAGATAATCATGTGGTGTTTGTGTTTACTAACTGTTGAGGCAAATACCTTCTTGCTTTTCCTCAATGTCCACATGGATCATGTGGTCACTTTTTCTGCTTGATTTATTCCTTATTTGGCCAGCTTTCTTCCACGAAACCCCGTTTAAAGTGGGCGACTTAGGAGCTGGATCAGCAAACATACTCCGTGTAAGAGTCAACGGTATAGAAACCGCACCAAAATAGGAAATTCAGTGCCCCAAAGTTACTTCAACGGGATAACTCAAAACTCGCTACGTACCAACTCATAAGTTGGTACTGTGCACGTCCGAACCATGTGCTAGTCAAACAAGCAGTTCATATGCTACGGAAGACTAAGAGGTAATATATTCAACTACTAGGAATCTACGAGAGCAGATATAACGGGGCTATACCTGCACTAACGAGGGGAAAAAAGATCATTTACTATGGCGATGCAGATGAAAATTAAATCCTGAAAGGGTTTCTCCATTACGTAACGTACCACAGCCAAAGCCCTCATAATGGCATCCCGTATAACTACAAAATAATGGTACCCAGATACAATTCTATGAGAGGGTAGTCCCCCATCATCACGCACGCACATAGAAACAAAGCCGGTAAGAGACTGAAATACGAGTTCTACAAACGAATACAAAGAGCAACAGACAAGACGCAAAATCAGGGCACCGTGATCATGATCAATGGTACGTCAACAAAGACAGGTAACGACGTTTGTAGTAAAGAAAGCATGATAGATACCCAACGATTCCGAGATAGAAACGAGAACGGAGAGCAGTCTAGGCTGTTGCGCCTGCAATGACTTGCCGATAGGTGACAAAGTTTATCTGCACAATAACATTTACAAGGTAACTTTAGTTTCACTTAAAGGAGGAGTGACTTTATTCAGGTTGGCTTTATCACCACTGGAAGAAAATATGATACCTGAACACCGTCTAGGTAACTATTAAGATCTACAAACCTACTAATCAGGAAAAAAGAATAAACTCAGCTCCGACAGGGAGTCTGGTAGAGTAAGAACACTTATACCTTGATTTGTGACAGAACCCATCTCAAAACACTTTAAAATCTTAAGGACCTATTCTGCCTTTTCCGTGTTACATAAATGGCACTTGTTGCAAATAAAATAGTCTCTGTAACAATAAACTCGAAAAGAGCATCTAAGAGACGTCTAGATGTGACTTTTTTATTTTTCTGCCCCTTCCTTATCAAACATGCTGATGTCTGATACTCCGTTTCCAAGTTCAAAAACAAACGACGAGCTAATTAAAACTTAAAACGGACCAAAATTATACCTCTTTCGAATATGTTGATCCTGAGTTCTATTCAGGAAAAGGAAGAGATGGATGCAGGCAGATGCTTGTTAAAGATGTGACTTACTAGGATACTAAGATGACCGAGTATTAACAGCAATAAGGTTTGTGGTTACTAAAGAAAATTCGACAACCTAGAAAGCAACAAAGTTTTCATTCAAGAGACGCAGAAGCGAAATGCACCAGAACTGGGTGGTAAAAGCCACAATGCTTTAAAATTCCACCACAAATTAACCAAGAAATAACATAAAAAAACCCCAAAACATGAAAAAGTGGATTCAAGATGTTTGAATGAGGAAAATATCTCAATATTATAAGATTACCTTCTAATTTCAGCTTGTTTCCCACGTTAACCTTGCAACATGATCCGTTTTTCTTTTTGTCGGTTTAATTATTCCAAGTATTTGAAGGGTCGACACACCACAGATAAAGCGTGCTCTTTACGTTGAATCAAGAAAAAAACAAACCTTGATACTAATAAATGATATGCCGCTGGTATTAAAGGCAATTTAATGGAAATGCTTTAATTAAAATGAACAAAATTCATCTTTCCAACATACACAAAACTTGAAAACAGGACCTAAATATATGTCCAACCATGTGAGTTCGGAAAGTCATAAATCCTCTGAACTCACATGACTGACTCCAATGACGGGTGGTAAACACAGGTAAGATCTCTCCTGGCACCACAAGTGACAGTCTTAAGATACTGGTATTTAACAGTACTTTAATCTACTCGTTGAGTGAGCTGATTTTTCTTGCATCAACTCTGTAAATATAGAAAAACAGCGTACTGACTTATTCACGAGAAAAGTTCTGATTACCGAAAACAAACATAGCTCCTCAATAACGATACATTATTTGTATTGCAAGACTTAAAATTTCATTTTTGTCGTTTGCGTATACCCAACGTGACAGAGAGCAGCGCTATGCTCTTCTGCAACTGTGAAGATCAAACAATTTCTTAGGCCATCCTTTGCATCATTCTGTTTCGTACTTTTATTAATTTCCAAATTGGGAACGGAGATCAACTGCACGAAATAAAGTAATCCCGTCAATGGAGTTACCGGCACCTGGTTTTACCTATTTAACAAAGAGACCAGCCTCAACAGACCTTTGCATAAATAATGATTAGCATGATGAGATGTCTTAACATACGGGGCATTATTAAGCAAAAAATTGGAGTGGGGCTCAAAAATGCGTGGAGTAACTCGATTGGGGGAGTATTGATTTGTTTTGATTAAACCTATACCTTTTCTCCATATTTTTAAGTTATGCTTTTTTAGTAGCTAATGTTTGAAGATCCTGGAAGAGTGGAGTTGCATGCTGCCACGCAAAGCTATTTAGATCTGTATATGTATTTTTTGATACACAACTTGAACAATGCTTGCTTTGGAGGTTACAGCTTTATTTTACCTATTGAAGACCGAATTTTGAGAGTACCGCACATTAAAAAATACGATCTTCCGAATTTGAAATCTCCTTTTGTCAGTTTCAGTGGAAAACAGCTTGATAGCAAAAGTGACATGGGAAAGTTGGCGCGAAATTGGAAAATTGTTCAAGCCAAATCTAAAGTNCCATATTTTTAAGTTATGCTTTTGGTTCATAAACAGATTACATACGATATAGTAGCTAATGTTTGAAGATCCTGGAAGAGTGGAGTTGCATGCTGCCAGGCAAAGCTATTTAGATCTGTAATGTATTTTTTGATACACAACTTGAATAATGCTTGCTTTGGAGGTTACAGCTTTATTTTACCTATTGAAGACCGAATTTTGAGAGTACCGCACATTAAAAAATACGATCTTCCGAATTTGAAATCTCCTTTTGTCAGTTTCAGTGGAAAACAGCTTGATAGCAAAAGTGACATGGGAAAGTTGGCGCGAAATTGGAAAATTGTTCAAGCCAAATCTAAAGTGGAGACTAAAACTCAAGGCCATTCGAATCCTTCGCGGAGGCTGTTTGAAATAGAAAACAAATATGTACACATTACATATAGTCATGTCAAGCTAAATTGTGAAACTACTGTGGGTTTTTTGTGAAGGTAACTCAATTAAAAGGGGTACGTTTTACGTTTTTTTACCCAAATTTTTACAGGGATAAGCTAATGTAAATATGTTGTAATAAATAAAAGGTCAAACGGACTCCATGCAAACTACGAGGGCTCGTTTGTGCGGTAAGTATAAAAGAAATTACATTAGCTTGGAGGAAATTGGTTCAAAATTGAGGATTTACATTAGGCATATACATAAAGGTCTTCTATTAAAAGTTTAACTGATATACTAAAGATTAAAGTAGACTAGAAAAGGTAGTTGTTTGCCATGTCAAGGAGGCCAAATACCTGTATGACATGAAATCGTTTGAAGAAAATAACCAGTCAGATGATTTGAGAGATCAAATAGGTTAAAAACGATGAAAATAATCGGCCTTAAAGGTATTAAACACTCTAAATGAACGAAATAATTCAAATAACTAAAAGGGGTTATAAGTCGAAGTTGTTAAGGAGTGTAAAGGATACAAAATTCTTTGGTTTTCGATAGTAGACCTGTCAGATTCTTCTGTAAAGTCTTCAGAAACAACACTGCTAAATGCCTGAAATGAAAATAAAACGAAAACATTGCACGGGTTATTAAAGCAAAATAGTGAAAAAATGGTATACTGGGCATTTGTTATATATATACACTATTGGGATTACTAGCAAATAAATAACCATTAAACTGAGATCGAGCAGGAAAGCAATTTCTAGTTTTAACTTATCACAGCTGATTTATTTTGGTACTGATTGATATAAAAGCAAAATGTAAGAATATTTACCTATTGGAGGATAATAAACTAAGCCCACATTTCAAAACTAAATATCATCAGCAATTATTAAAAAGAGAAATCAAACAAAAGGTTTAGTTTATTGTTGATATAATTAGTGTAAATACAGGTCTTCGATATTTCTTCTTCCTCGTCTTCTTCTTCTTCGTAAAACTTTTATTCCCACTGTATAGCAAGGTCAGCCGCTCGAGAAATCCTTTTTCATCTATTAATTGCATCCTCTTCTTGATACCCTAACCTATTCATGTACCGATTCAGTACCCCCCCCCCAGCTCATTCCACGTTTTCCGACACTCGCTCTTCCCGTAAAAAATATAAGCATTGCTTTCTTCACTAGTTCATGATCTACTGTTCTCTTCACGTGGTCAAAAGATATCAGTCTTGCCTCGCGCGCCTTCTCTTTATATTACAAACTTCACACATTCTTTGTATACCTTCACTTTGTTTTCTTTCTAACAATGAGATCCCAACTATTCACCTCACCATCCTCATCTCCGTTTTCTTCAGAATTTCTTCTTCTTTCTTCCTTTATGAACATATTTCTGGGCCAAAAAAGTATTGATCTTTTGGTTTAGTGGAATTTCAATTTTAATGGTATTTTCCTATCTAGGATGACTCCACTCACTTCTCTTTATTTATGCCATGTTTCTTTCACCTGTTTTATAACTGCCTTCTCCATACCTCCTAAAACTGATCCTATATATTTAAACTCTTCTGCCTGCTTGAGCCTTCCTCCGTCTTTGGATATGATGTTGATTTTCTCGTGTTCTTCTCTTCTGTTTAGCATTACATCTCTTTTCTCTGTATTCAGTTCCATTCCTTTCCTCTCCAGTCTGTTTTTCCGTGTCAAATACCTTGGCTGTTGTTCCTCTTCTCTATTTGCTACGAAGACTAGATCGTCGGGAAATACCAGCTCCCATCGTTCATCATTTTTCCTCAAGTCCTCAAGTTCATCACGTTTTCGGCATTTCTCTTCCCAGGTAATTAGGAAAATCCATTCAGATATTTTTTACAGTATGTTCCTTTGCATCCAGGATGCGGAATAGCTCGATGTAGGCAACAACGCATAAAAGCTGTTAACAAGGAAAATGCTAGCTACTCCATGAGCGATAAGATAACATAAAAACATGATCAACGGGTAAAAAAAAGGGGAGGGGGACTGAGAGCCAAAGAGAAATAAAGGGTAGTCTGTATACTTTCAGTACTCAATGCTACCAATTACTGGATTTCGAAAAATAACGGTAATCCAAAAAATTTTGATACCAAAAAAATGAATTTATTGCCAGAGACACACACAAGAGAACAATTTTGAAAATGATGCTATCGTATTTTACAGACAATACTCTAAATTACTAAGACCAAGTATTAAAACAATACAATTCTAAAAGCGTGACAAACAACTTATAATTTTTAAAACTATTAATAGTTTTTGCCCATTTCAAGAAAATACTTTCTTTCAACTTTGTTAAGTATACCAACTGTTTACCAGTGCAGTCTCTCGAGTTTGTCGGTATCTTAAAGTCTAAACAAACAGTTTTCTGTTCTAAACTGTTAGTCCACCACTCAGTTCGGGTTATTTTTCACTCCACTGAATCGTTACTTTCAATACAACTTTTTTCAGATGGGAAGTTTATTTTCTTAAATCAACTACACAATTATTGTGAAGAAAGAATATGGTGTAAAACCTTGAATTTTAAATGCAATCTGATAAAAAACCCCTCTCTTATTAATTACTAGTATGAAAATGAATACATATGCAAACAATGTTCTTGATCAAAGAAAAGTGACCGGCAAAAGCTATTTCTGTGTTTGAATCATAAAATATTTATTTTTCCTACAGTTACAATATTTCTGTTTGTACCTAGAGTAGAAATAAAGTTAAAATAAAATTTTAAGGTTATATACTACAGACATCAGCTTAAGAAAAAATAAGCTGTGATACTTAAACACATATTCTCTTTCTTTACATAATAAAAAAAAGCTTTGAAATCCAGTTGTTTAAGACAGGCTTCAAAACACCACCAACAAAAAATCAAAGAGGTGAATAGCACAGCTAACAACCATGCTATTTTTCTATTGATTAGACAAAATGTCATTCCAATGATCTATATCATTATTCCGAAAAACAAATACACGAGAACAGTCCAAATCAAAACGGACTAAATCGGTGAGAAGACCAAAATTGAAAGAGTTGTCATGCAGAGTGGCACAATACTACAGAATCAGTTTACTGCTGCATTGACAATTTTTAGATTAACCTAAGAGATAAAAATAAATGGGGAGTACTTAAACACGCTACACTTCATGGCGCATGGCTCATACCTAACAAGAGGTTAACGACATGATAAATGAACTAAGTCACGGAGGAAAGAAAGATGGAATGAATGAGAAGACAAAGATCATGAGCAGCAAAAAGGAGGAAAATCAATTTCAAGAATAGAAGTAATGATAGATAATCAGATAATGAAGTCATCTAAAGAAGTGAATGAATATATCTATTTAGGAATATATCATAACACCAGGAAATGACATGGGAAAGGAAGTTGACTGAAGAATAACAGCCAGATGGGAAAGATTTGGTAAATAGTCGACATTCTTGAAAAAACATAAACACTCATGTGCTTGAAAAGAATGATAATGATCACGTCATTCTTTCAGCAATGACAGCCGGTTGTGAGACATGGTCACTCACCAAAAGAGAAAAACGAATACTCAGTGTTGTTTAGAGAAGCAAGTTGAGATTGATGCTGGAAATCAAGAAAAAAGACAAGAGAAGAAACGAAAGCATAAGGGAAAACACAAAAATTAAAAAGGTAGTAGAGAGAGCAGAAAGAATGAAATGGCAATGGGCTGGCCAAAACCCGGAGGAAGGCTTAAAGCCCCTTGTAGAGACGATCTTGAGAGAACAGCAACAGTTGCAAGGGGCAGGAAAGGCACAAGTGACACAAACAACGGGTGAAGAATAAGATATATTTGTTTGTTATCTCTTGTATTCATAGCAAAAAGTGCTAATGGGTTCAGCAAATCATTATATAGACGGTGAGGCATGAGTTATATACTGCAACAAATAGTTTACTAATGCCTGATGATCGAAACATGGAACAATTAGTTGCAATAAGTAACCCTTTTTTCTCACTTTTTGTATAAATACGGTGTACCCTGTACCCAATAGCTAGTTCATAAAATTCATATCGAGTTTGCTGTGGTACTGATAAGTGACATAAACATATCTACCAGACTGTATATCACATTAGACGATAATGCGCATACCATGATGATAAAGTCAGCAAAAGAGGAAAACTTGTAGTTTGTGCGGGGTACCGTAAAATTAACCTAATGAGGGTTCCTTAAAATCATATGAAACATAATAGTGAATAGAATGAATAAAAAAAACAAGCTTATCACATTGGCGGGGAAAAGTTGGACTGGCATAGACTGTTGAAAAACTTTTCTGATGGCATGCTATAAGGTGTTACGGTACAAGACGCATTATTAAAAATAGCTGAATTTAAATAAAATAGGGAGTCTAATAATCATCATCATCAACGGATTGGTCGTATTCGACCCACCGTGGCCCTCTACACCATGTTTCTCCACTTCTCTCGGTCCTGAGTTATCCTCGCAGTATCCGCCATCGAAATTCCACAAATCTTCCTCATAGAGTCTGAGTAGCGTGTCTTAGGTCGGCCTTTTCCTCTAGGTCCGTATACTATCCCAGTGAGCAGTAGCTTGGTGAGGTGCTCGCTGCGCAGGACGTGACCAATGAATGTCAATTTCCGTTCGTTTATAATATTTATCAGCCTTCTTTTGCAGCCCCTTCTTCGGATAACTTCTTCGTTTGTGATCTTTTTAACCCAGCTAATGCGGAGTAGTCTTCAGGGAGTCTAATGAAAGGTCTCAAATGAATGTAACAAATACAAAAGCAAAGGTAATTGGCAGGCGATAAGGAAGGCCGAAAATCGTGATTAGCGTTGATGCTACCAACATTAACCGAAAAAACCCCGAATACGAAAAAACTAATGTCGGGATAAGAAGAAATAATAAAACACTACACTTTTAAGGAAATGTAAGAATCGCTAACAGTGAAGTCCATTAAAATTGAAATAGAGAAATATAGCTTGTTACGTAGAAACTCTATCTACCTTGCTTTATGCTAGTGAAATTAGGACTTTCTAAAGGGAGGTTGGCATTTAAGATGTGTATTTGTAGAGGGATTCAATATTCAGCACAAATGCCGAGAGAAAAATCCTTAATATAACAGAATATGGCGTGAGATGCACCGTTCACTGTCGAATGTAGCGTTAGTTCATCTGTGTTTAAAGGTCAATTTTCTCTGCTGAACCATAGCAGTTAAGCGTTGAATTATATAGATTATAAAGACAAGGAGATGTTATGGGGGAATAAATAAGAGCACTAATCTACCTCTT
>RDPX01000136.1:987479-1000589 GCA_003991215.1 Morbakka virulenta | reverse complement strand
TCTGTCTGTCTCTCTCTCTCTCTCTCTCTCTCTCTCTCTCTCTCTCTCTCTCTCTCTCTCTCTCTCTCTCTCTCTCTCTCTCTCTCTCTCTCTCTCTCTCTCTCTCTTTCCCGTCCCATATGCATTGCTGTGTTAACCGTGGTCAAACTGCTATCTGCTTTATGGTTTCCAAGTTAAAGATACTTAAAAGTTTATCATCTGATCATTTGTTAAGTGCACCATATTATTAGTATATATGCAAAAGAATAAATGCTGTGTGTTGTCATTACAAAAATCCAACACACTACAAACTAAATACTGAGAAATATCGTTCTCTAAGAGCTGTCCAGGATAGAGCGGTCAAAAAACTTGTCTGTCAACAACTGCTTACAACTGTACCCAAATTATTTCAGCTTAAATAGTTTTGGATCAAAATGTCATTATTACAAGTGTACCATGTTTTCTGACTTCACATATACACTATTTTCTATGTCCGATATAATGACATAAGTTTTCATATACTAATAGAATACTAATGGCTACTTAAGGGTAAGTCCAAGTGAGAATACCAGCAATGACAAAAAGGTAATCGAAAGACGTGAGGATGGCAATAAATCGAACCTTTCCATTGAAGGAACTGAGCGAATAAACTCGCATTGTTTTTTTGAGATCAGTGAAACGTGCTTCTCAATCCAGTTCTCCTTTGACGTGCAGAAAAGACTGAGGACATTATTGTAGAAATGCTCCATAATTGACAACTAAAGAGAAAAAATATATAATTTATCAAAAAATGAAGGAATTTTTTCTGCGTGAATACTAATTTATCAAGAATTTCAAAATATTAGGTAAAAATGGATTGGGCAAAGTGACCTACAAAAAACCCCCCTTAAATAATATAAATAACAAGACATCTATTGCATTCATCATCATCATCATCATATTCGGTTTAACGTCCATTTTACACGCTAGCATGTGTTGAACGCTTTCTTGAAATCGACTTCCAAGTTATCCTATCCTTCACCAGGTCTCTGCTGACACTTTTTTGTTTGAGATCCGTCCTTATCACTTACTCCCATGTTTTCTTCGGTCTTCCTCTGCCAGTGGTTCCTGTCACCTTGATTTTTCTTGTATTGTTTACCCTGATTGTTCATGTATTGCATTGATATATATATATATAATTTTATTTAGTATATTTCCGTTTATAAATACCTATTTCACTTTTGTGTAAGATATATGACGCATCAGTAGGTGTATTAATAGTTTACATAAATATAATACCCTGAAAAAATTGTTTTATGTTTTAGCATCAGAATGTAAAAGAAGCGATTTTCGTTCATCAGGTTCCGTCGAGCCGATGACTACTCTTGGTAACGTCATGCACAATCTGTTTCCACCGCGTTCTGTCCCTCGCGACCTCCTTTAAGGTTGCCAGAGACTTGCCTGTCAATGCCTTCACGTTATCCATCCATCTTTGTCGCTGTTTTCCTCTTCTTCTTCTCCACTCACACATAGGCAACATTAGATCCTTCTCTAAACTGCTTTCCTTTCTTATCACATGCCAAAGGTATTATAGCTTTTTTGTGTGTCTTGTTTTAGCTCTATTTTCGTTATGAAATGACAATTGCTGATGTATTCTTACCTTGGAACGATGAGGAGCAAGTGAATGATGAGTTTAAAAAACGGAAGGTAGCAGTACAAAATAAAAGCTTGAGAATTAACATGTCTAAAACAAAAATGATGATTCAGGGGAAACACCAAAATTTAACGAGACCGACAAATTTTGTATGAAAGTGGTGTTAAATGAGAAGCAGTGAAGTAAGCGGCAGTTTAAATAAGGTAATAGTCACGTATGTGAAAGGTACAAGGGCAATATAGTTCCTTATAAAATCATGAATGAAGTAAATAAGAATTCTGAAGATAATTTAGCATTCTGTTACCTGGTTGATTTACTAGAAATGCGAGGTGATTGTGAAGGAGCAACGAGTGCATATAAAAGGTCGTTGTGGTGCAAAAGGAAGATCCATGCTGGAATGTTCATGTGAAGCCAAATACTAATAAAAACTGAAGTAGTTTCATATAAATTAAATGTTAACTTTTAAATGTTTCGCAAAATGCCCATTAAAGGTAAAACAATTGATGTTATAATGAACGAAAATAAAGATTGGAACTTAAATGAACAAGTTCTGATAATTACTGGTATTCAAGTTCTAGAAAAGGTAATCACTGTGGGTAGATTGAGACTGGCTCTTCATGTTGAACGCAAGGATGATAACTTATGTGTGAAAAGGGTTATAAACATGCAGAACAAGAGGAAAAGGCCAAGCTTAAAAGATCTGGGTTCACATTGAAAAGGATTATATGAAAGTGACCAATTTTCAAAAGTACTCTCTGTTTTCAAAGTTTAGTCTCGATCATACTTGGCCAAGGTATTTTAGGTGCACAGCTTCATCCTCAATAGAAACCCTTTGATAATAACACTCGTATCTTTAGGAAAGACATCTGTTGTTTCTTTTTTCTTCTGGTTTCGGCTTTTTACCGTTGTAAGATTTCGTCACGGCGAACTGTTTTCTTGTCCAATCCTGTCCATCTTCTCTCTGTAAAAAGATTTATTTCATGAGAAAAACCTGTTTGGAAAGCGAAGACGTGAACATGTAACGTCAGAACATGTAACGTCAGAAAAGATAACGTCAGAAAAGATGGTTATCTTCTCGGACGTTATATCCCTTTTCTTTATTGTGTATAAAATAACGGTCTAAAAGCTCAGACTAAAGAGCTCTTCGAAGAAACTCGGATTTTTTATACTTTTAAAACAGAAGGAGGTTTTCTAAAGTGCAAAAGATATTTCAAATTCTTTATGTTTTGTGACGCCCATCTTTGAATGAAAATGTTAATCTTTTAATGGGAATATCATTACCGTAACAGACAGTAAATCAATTTACATTCTTCTTTCGGTTTTGGTATTAGTTTTAACAATGTGAAGATAATTTTTATGTCACCTATAGCTAATATGAAAGCAAAATACATGTGACGTTCTGACATAAATCCGAAAAGCCTTAAGAACATAAGATTCCACAATATCAATTCCAGTCTCAGAGTTGTCGAAAAACTGTGGACTCTTGAAAAAAGACAGTAATACACTTGAGTCAAGTGATAGTTTCATTGTATTTTCCATTTCAAAGCTTTGAGCGTAGAGACGTGTATCAAAGGAGCAAATGAAAGCAAGTAAAGAAACTGTTAAAATTCTTGAAATGGACTCACTGGAACCCATAGATATAGGAACTTTACCTTGTCGTAAGTCGTGAGCATTTTCTGAGCCATATTTCGTGAGATATTTCTCCCACTTTCAGCCTGACGACAGAAGAAAACTCAAACGATGTCTAGGTATATCAGTAACACTTTTAACTGAGTAGATGGTTTATCAATCAACCCTTGTTTGCTCCAGTACCTTCAAAAAAGGGGAGAGCATCTTTGGTCGATACACGGAAATATTGTAATGCCCTTTGCCTGAATTTTGATTTCGGGGTCTTTAAAGACGTTCTACGACACCAGGTGCTACGGGGCAATTGGCCTCCACTTTTTTGCCAATCAAAGATTTTTTGTCCTATATGCATATTTTCTTTTCTGTCTGCCTGTATCTATTGGGCAAGACTTCTTGTGAAAAGAGCGAAGTTTTTATAATTTTGCACGGTGGTATTTTTTACTTAAAAAATTATTCAGCTTGACCTATAGAATTGTTGGCACTATTCAATAGACTGATTATAATAACTTTGATAAGGAAAGTAAAAAAATGCATTAAAACAACTTTTTAAAACAATGTAAACAATATTGTTTCAAATGTTGTGATTCATTTTTACCCTTGTTCAAGAAAAAAAAAGGCGCAGAAAATCGTTTCTGAAAAAAATCTTTCTTTGACTGTAAACATATTACCTAGATAGTCTGCATGAAATCTGAGCTGTATGGTAACATTCCACAAAAAACAGCCAACTTGTTACCCTAATGCATGTTTAAAATGTTACAAAATCTCTATATTTATTGACTCACAAAGACCTGAAAATTGATAGCATGCACGATGAACTATTATGCAATCAAATATTCTATTCCATTAGCAATATGTTATCTTTAAAGATATCAAAGAATAAGACTAAGATGAAGAGTTTCTTATAGAACAGTAAGGAAGTTACAAATTTTTGGTCTAAGTAAGATGAAAATCCTGCGCTACACGAAAAAATCAAAACAAGTTCACCATCAACATTAGCATCTCCCAAACTACAACTGCCTGAAGTAAAAGAGCAATGTCAGCAGCCAAACAAATTGTTTTTTCCAAATAAACTATCGGAAAGGAACAATGATCCTGTCAGCATAGCTGATTTAAGACGTTTATCTGAGTACACTTTGACATCGAGTCTGACTCTATTTCATATTTTCTTTGTGTTAATGTAGTTAAATCAGATCATTTAGCCAATGAAATTAAGAAGATCTATCAGTTATTAATCCCGAGATGTGGCGATGTTGGTGGCATGCTTATAGAAGATTTACGTGCTTATAACTTAGAACAACGAAAACATTTCATAAAACTTATGCAATGCCTCCAATATCTTACCCGCCAGGCTATTCATTTTCCATCGGTGCCTGCTGTGAGTGAGAAAATACGACCCAACTATACTACAGAGAGTCCAAGAGAGGCCAGTCAAACATAAACAGGAGTACACTCATGATGATTATCAACTGCAGCAGTTGGACGTTGATATCCAACCAAGTATTAAAGACAATAATATAACCTATTCGGCAGAATGATATTTACAGTATCATGGGTAATGAATGACTGATAAAGCAAACCTTGAAGAGTTGTCTGTTTGTGCTCGAACAGTATATGCTCCCATTGAAGTGTCTGAACATCTTTTAAGATATAATGAACTTCCGAAAATTAAAATTGAGGTAGCAGTAGCTGCTGCCAAAAATGCATTGATTCGAATACAGGAACCCCTTTGGCATTGCCGAGACCAAACGTATGATAGAGCTGGCAATACGCTAGCAAAAAAATCAGCGGCTTGGTAAATACTTAAGTAATACAAAGAAATCTGTTGCTAAGATTACAGTATTCAACGAAAAACTTACCTTAAGGCCTTTAACAAAATTTTGTATGGAAAAGTCATAGAAGAGGAAGTTCTCGTACAACAATCGTAGTACACCAGGCCCCATTTTCCATGCATATTTATTTGACAATAGTGCCTTCAAATAAAAATATTATAACAAAATACTATTTGACTGATACTCTTGGTTGGTCAAGCAAAATCTCGTTAAGGTAAACATCGGAATTATACAAAATTAAGCAAAAAAAGTATTATCCGTGCCATAGGAAAATGCTACAAAATTCTGCAAATATCATTTGGCGAAATCAGTTAGAAAAGATGATCCTGCTGGGGATAAATCCTTATCTGACTTTTCATAAAAACAACTGACACAACCCAGGGTCTGGTTACGCTTGGGAAACGCGTGTTTGATTCCACGGTGATGTAAGACATTTGGTATCCTTTTCCACAACAAGCGAATACTTCGGGTTTTAATGATAAAAATGGATAGTATGGATAGTTAAAACGCAAGTTTCAGTATAATACCCTATCAACGAAATTATTACTAGGCCTGATTATAATCCTGGTGCAATCACTACAAGGTATAATACTCGAACAAAAAGAAAAAACTGGCAATATAAATCACTCATAAATGGCGCTGTCATACAAATGATTAAACTTCGCTCTATTCATGGTCTGCCGTTGTTATTTGGTACTCAAAAAAGTAACCCAAAGCTACTATATATTCAAAAATACTCCCTAAAATGTAATAAACCTCAGTGTAAATTGGGGAAATAATATATTATTGATGGAGACAATTTAAGAAAGTCAAAAATAGGTGTGCACCGAAGTGGATTCGAACCAGTGCTGGTAGCTACCATGGTCACATGCTCCAGCATCTGAGTTAATGACAATCGTCCTTTTTCACTTTTCTACAATCCTATATTCCATTATTTTCACAATTTCCTTTCCCTCCATGTATGTTTGGATCAGCTGATATGACCGGGAAAGGGAAGTCGCCGTTCTTTGGGAGGTTCAGCCATATATGATTGGTTCGGATGTGATGTCTAACGATTGGGTATGGAAAGAACAGTGCATTTCAGTGCAAGATATGTTTGAAAAAGTGATCTGGTGAAGGAAGAACGCTGATAGCTCAGATGGTAGAGCTAACAATGAGTTTCATTAGTTGGTATTTAATAAGAATTGCGCTATGTCAGCTTTAAGCGTATTTTGTTCGGGATTTTTTTTTACTATTTGCGCTAATTTTCGTGCAAAAGAATATCTTTGCTGTTTTAATGTCAAATAATATTTGGTCAAATGTCTGATGGGAGGTCTTAAGATGTATAGGCAATTTCTGGAAGCTATAAACATTTCCCTTTAACGGTCGGATTAGTTCCACAAAGTAGCAAAATTATGGTCACTGTGGTCTTTGCAAATTAAGCAGACAACCAAAAAAATCCTAATTAGCTGTTGGTGACACAAAATTCTATATACTCGGCAAACAAGAAAGGGAACTGGAAGTGGATCATTTCAATTTGTAGAGTGAGATCTCTATTAACCTACAATTTTCTAAGTAGTTTTCATTAAATATTACCTTCATTAATCAATAATGACAGAAAGGTTAAAAAAAAAACAGGTACAAAGTTTAAGTTTGATATTCACCTTAATAGAAAATGAGTATTTGGCATATACCGCACATGTCAAACTGTTGTCAAAATGTTACCTTGGCAACTTGAAAATTTCATAGCAAGAGAGAGAAAAAAAGTCTGGGTTTTTTTTTCTCTTCTTTCACCCCAAGCAAGGCTGGAAGCAACTTCGGTGCAGTGGGGTACTTTTTTCATTTCATTTTTTTACTTTGTATTTTTTAATCTTTTCATCTGTTGCTTTATTCCCTCCCCCGATTTTATATCTGAAATATATAAACTAAGTAGTATGCCACATATAAGGGAGAAGCGAATTAGGAGCAAAACGTCCAGGCACGTGGCTGAGGCTCGAAGAGGTAACCCCTCACATGAAAAGCTGTTAATTTAACCACTCGGCAAATACTGCATTACCATTGCGCTGAGGCAGTTTGTTTTAAAGGAGTATAATAAACCTATGGAGATTAAAGCTATTTAATTGATGACATCCACTACTGTCACTATTTCATCAAAGAAATGATGAATACACTTTAGCAGGATGTCCGATTAGAACTCGCTTTTAAAGAATATTTTGGGTATTACTGACACGGCTGTAAATCGAGTAATCAATTCAACTCGGGAAAAAACAGATTTTGCTTATCACTTCATGCATTTTTAAGATACACAAAAACATAAATAAGGCATACATGTCTTACCTTTTGCGGTTTTATTCTTTCAATTTGCTCATGTTTAACGAAACCCCCTACATAGTCAGGGCATCATCATCATTAACAACAACAACAACAACAAATCTATTAAGTAATTTAGTAGCCAACGTTGACATGTTTTAAACCTGGTGTAGGGCAATATTTAATTAATGGGCAGACAGAAAGAAGATAAACAAACGATTTAGCTCTATCTTTCAAATCCTGATCTATAACTGATAGCATCTTAAACGAACAAAATTAACCATTTTAATTCTTTAGACTAAATATACTGTCCTTACCTTATCAATGATCTCAGTTAAGGTGAATATTGGTGGTTGTGCTTGAAATTTTTTAATTGAAAGATGCGATAAAACAGAATACGACAATGATTGATGGATAGCATTGGCTGTTGTCGCAACTCCAAAAACTAACACAAGCGGTAATTGATCTGCATACTCACTGTATAAAGGAAAAGATATGACAGAGTATTAGTTCTGTAAATGGTTGGAAAGTGACGGTAAGAACGTCTGAGGATTAAGCATTAAGACAGTGAAAGCTGTTGTGAATTAATGAATGGACAAAGGGCCGAAAACCATACAGACAGGTTTAATAAGATAGCGGTACCGAAAAAGAGACAAAAAGAGGAGCTTAGAGAAATTACAGTCATGTAGGCAAACATTTTGCCGAGTACAATTCAACTATGAACGTCAGTTATAAATAGCTTTATATTTATTTTTCAGATGCAACTCAGGTGCCGAAACGAACCAAGAACACTGCTCCAAACGCCGTGGTCGCTTCACATTTTGGCTAACTTCTGCGTTACCTTTACCCTCAATATGGTTGAGTATTATAATTCAAAATAATGTCAACTAATAATAAAAATTGTATATGGTTTAAGAACCTTCTGAAAAACGTGAATATTTAAATACTACAGCTCCAACCTTTAACAAGATGCCATTATGCTTTCTATACAGTTCGTTTGACATAAACCGGGACAGAGCTTGTTTACTTCGTCATAATACACAATTCAAATAAATTTTCATTTTTTGTAAAAAATGTTTAAATTACGATTGTGGTTGCATGTTAAATAAGAAAAAACAACAAACCGCCAAATGCTGTGAAAGAACTTATAAAATATCTTTTAAAACTTCAACTGCAAATAAAATTTCTCAAATAAAATGAATATGACTTGCAGCTGCAGTTCAAATATTACAAGAAAAACCAACGTCTTAATACAAATTAAAAAGTTAAAGATATAAATGCCCCGTGTTTTCTCTCTTGCACAAACTAATAAACAGGTCGTTTCATCATTATCATAACACTAACCATTTCCAGAAGTGAGTACAGGCAAAGCAAAGTCACTGGTAACAACCCTACCAATTTTAAACAGCAGAGCAATAAAAGTATTTGGTTAATAACAACCCCCTACACCCACCCAGCTCAGAAAGCAGATGTGCTGCTCTCCATCTGAATCATTAAGGTCTTAAGATGTCCTAAAAATTTACCACTGGTCACACATAGACAAACATCATACGGGCACATGTATACCTACATAAAAAACAAACAACATACAAACACAAACAGGTATGTATACCAACGAGTTAGGGCCAAAAATGCTGGTGTCACTTTCGAGCCCATGGGCACTCATCCATGTTTACAGGTAAAATGGGTTTAATTGAACACACAGAAACGTTAAAAATGCAAATGCAATTGCATTTAACCAAATAAAATTGATCGTGGTCACTCCTAAATCAGATATACTAATGCGAAATGGTCATATATGGTCAAAAAGTTAGCCAACTAATGTATGTAAGCAGGCATCACAACAAATAAAAGTAAATGTTTGCCGTGGTACCTTCAACTAATGAAAGAAAGCATGACACACAAAATCAAGCCCATGTTAAAAAGTTACAAATAAAAAATAATATATCTGTTACATCAAGAGATTGTAATAGTAAGTAATAGGAAAAAGTACTGCTGGCTTACCTACAAATCAAAATGAAATCTTGCAATATTTTGGGACTGAATCCCTCAAAGTCTTCGATGATTATTACAAGCGATGGCTTATCTAGATTAAAAAGAACAATCAATGAAATACGCCTGTGCTTGAAAAAAAAACCACCCAAAAAGATCTGATTTAGCAGTTAAGCTATCGTCTCTAGATGTAGGTGATATTTCTTACCGCAGAAATCTGGAGAAAGAATGACGTAAGTCACATTTAAAAAATGCCCTAGTAAAACACAATGCAAGTAGACAGTGAAGTGAGTAAAGCCGGGTGGGCAGTGAGTAGAGCCGGAGTGGAAGTGAGTACAGGCGAAAGCGCAGCGAACAGAGCCGAGAGGCAAGTGAATAGGATAGAGATGAAACCACAGTGAGTAACGCCGACAAGCCTGCGATCAAAGCCGAAAAAACAGCGAGTAGGCCGAGAGCTCAGTGAGGAGGGCCGAGAGCACAGTGAGGAGAGCCGAGAGCACAGTGAAGAGAGCCGAGAGCACAGTGAGGAGAGCGGAGGGCACAGTAAGTTGTGCTGAGAGCTCAGTGAGTAGAGCTGAGAGCTCAGTCAGTAAATCCGAGAGCACAGTGAGTAGAGCCGAGAGCACAGTCACACTGTGGAACTCTTTGGGTTCTGAGCGCTTTTCCTTATTACATGACTTCAAAAGGTTTTCAAGTCTAAGGTCAACTCTTATCTATTAATTAACCTTTCTTCTGTCTCTTTTTCTTCTACTTCTTCACAGTCCCATAATCTTGTATGGCTCTTAACCAAAAACAAAATTGTAGCTTATAGCTCTACTTACATAAAATCCTTACATGCAAATATAATAGCACAACATACAGTACATTATCCCACAGGCACCAGTGTTATGGACCTTGAAGCTCACAATGGCTATCAGCCGGTTGGGCTGTTCTAATGGATTGACGTGATCGAGGCGAGTTGTAATTCTCGTGGCTTTATTGTTTCTTCAAAAACTGTCTCTGTTTATACTCTACTTATTTGTCAGAAAATGTTGTAAGCAACCCATACAAAAATTACAAAATTTTGTTACTGCAGCTAATCACTTCTACTCTAAAATAAGAGTACAAGAAAACATCAAGAAATTACTCTCCAAATGCATCAATACATGTTTACAAGTTTTTATCAGAAGCAAGCAAGATAATAATCTGTGGGTATGCTTAGCTACCTTGGCAGAAAACAGGAAAAGTTACTTAGTATAATACCACGACTCTAAGAAGTCAGGCGAGTCGTATTTGAGTCATTCTACATCCACAAAAACAAGTAGTTTGAAATTAACTCAGCATTACATTTTGTATGCTTACAAATAAAATGTGAAACCTAATTACATGCCTTTGTATTTCTGGCATACCAAACACCTTCCATTACCTCCCTCAAGGAAACAAAAAATTACCCTAATTACACCCGGGAGTAAGTCTGACACCATTTTACAATACATAATATTTTCGCCAATATTCACTTATTCAAGTGATTCAACTATTCGAAAAAATAAAGCACATGTCAATAAATTGTTACCTGGCAGCATTTTCTCACTGCTAGATTTCCTGTAAATTGCAAAAGAAGTATAAAAACTGAATAAGACATAGCTACCCATCAAATCTATCTTATACTGTTAGCTCTTTTAATGAAGCTCACTCTTAACCCAATAATAGCTACCCCACCCGAAATGGGAGCGGTAACAAAAATCGCTTTTACCTGCACAAAAATGTTTAAGAAAAAAACTGCGAGGTGATGTTGCGACCTTTTCTGATAAAGACGATTTATATCCTCCTTTCTTGTGAAACATACTATAGGTTGCCAGCATTTTCCGGGTTTTCCTGTCTAGTTCTTTCAAGTCAATAACTCTCCATTCTATAATTCCCGCGCTATATCTTATAACGGATATTGCCCTAGCGTTAATTGCAGTTATTGTGATTTTACTGTTTATCTTTGATTTTAAGATTTTTCTTAGCCTTCCAAGATATTCTGTCCTTATTCCTTCTCTCACTACATTGTCTTTTATGTTAACTGCTTCAAATACACAGAGGTATTTGTATCTATTATCAAGATCTATTTCTTTCATTCTTTCTCCAGTAGGCATTTCTATCCCCTCACTTCTCACACGTTTCCCTTTTTTCATGATTAGGACTCCACATTTGCTTATACCGAATTCCATTCTGATGTCACTATTAAAAATTCTGACAGTATTCAATAGGCTTTCTAATTGTTTTTCTGCCATACCAAATAGCTTCAGATCATCCATGAAAAGTAAATGATTAATAGGGGTGCTTGTTTTGGAGAACTCAAAACCGGCCTTGGCGGACCGAAGGACGAAATTTAATGGTATTAAGCCAATTACAAAAAGAAGAGGGGAAAGGCTATCACCCTGAAAAATGCCTCTATTTATTTTCACTTTTCCTAAAGTTTGACCTCCTGATGTTAGTTCTGTCTCCCATTTAGTCATACTATTTTATGAGGCTTATTACATTGTCCGCTACTTTAAATAGTTTAAGGCATCGTATGGTCCAAGAGTGTGGGACCATATCGAATGCTTTCTTGTACTCAATCCATCCCATAGCCAACCCAACTTTTCTCCGCTTGCAGCTCTTTATTATGGCTTTATCGATTACCAGCTGGTCTTTAGTTCCCCTTGAGCCTTTTTTACAACCTTTCTGTTCTTCAGGGAATAGTCCGTTTTTATCTAGGTGTTTGTACACTTCCTCTGAAACTGTGCTTGTTAATAACTTCAACATAAGAGCTAACCAAGTTATAGGTCTATAATTTGCAACACTGCTGCCTTTGGTTTTATCTTTCGTGATAAGCACAGTTTTCCCTTTGTTAAGCCATGCTGGAGTAGTACCGGTAGAAAGGCAATCGTTGAACATAGCTGCCATAGATGGGTGCAAAGTCCTTATGTTTTTTATCCTTGGACGCCATCTGGTCCAGGTGCCTTCAAGTTTGCTAATTTATTAGCTTGCTGTATCAACATTTCCGTTGTAAGACTCAGGTTTTCATGTTTTTCAGTTTCACCAACGTCTTTTTCGACTTTATTTATCCATTTTGTCCATGCAGTCTTAATTTTCTCTGCTCGACGAGGATTTCGTGTGATGACGACCTGAGAAGCCTCGTATCTTCCCCTGCCGGACGAGGAGCCTTGAAACAAAGTTCCGGGCCCCTGCACGTCGTTTGATACGTTTCTTTGAGCACTAATATTGAAATATAAGGATTAATTTGTGTAAGACTTTCCTTCCTTGGTATTTTTATCGTGACACCATCACCAGGGAGGTTGCCAAACAAGGCTAAAGAGCCCTCCTTACCCATGAAGCTGACTTAACCCCGCCGGATACCAATCCTGCACTTTAAAGTCTCGGGGCGAGACTGACAGGTGCTTCACCTTACCCAAGGGTGACCTGGAGGTAGTTGACAAAGGGTAACCTCATTCGCCAACGTCGAAACTCCACAACCGGATGCAGTTTAATGTCAATACCCAGTACAAATTACTATTATTATTATTATTATTGTTATTGAGTGGTGGAACAATACGAGCCCACGGGGGACTCAGGGGTAGAAACCCCAGCAAACCCATCCGACTCCCAGCCCGATAAGGGTAAACTGGGTGCATGCATCGCACCCATGTGTGTGCGATATTGATGTTAATTAAAACAGCACATGACCTTGGAGGTGGGGCCTGTTTAGGTTTCCCAGTTTAGGTGACCCATTCTGCTTAAAACGGTCTCCGTAGCGAG
>RDPX01000136.1:939105-951101 GCA_003991215.1 Morbakka virulenta | reverse complement strand
CTTCCAAAACACAAATAAAAAGCAGTGGACTTATTACAGATCCCTGATGAACTCCAACACCCACACCAAAACTCTCAGTATAGGAACTGTTGACCCTTACCCGACTTTTAGCATTTCTGTACATTGCCTGAACAACCTTAATCAGCCATTCACTTACTCCTAGTTTCCGTAAAGCCCACCAAACAACTTCTCTTGGCACTCTGTCAAAGGCTTTTTCTAAATCCACAAAGGCAAAGTACAGCTTCTTGTTCTTCCCAAGGTACTTTTCTTGCATTTGTCTAAGGATAAAAATGGCATCAATAGTTCCTTGTCCAGGCATAAAACCAAATTGCATGTCATCAATGTTTATTTCATTTCTAATTTGTTTTTCCATAACTCTTTCAACAACTTTCAGGACTTGGTCTATTAGCTTTAATCCTCTGTAATTACCTCTTTCTGAAGCTTCTCCTTTTCCTTTGTAACAATTGATAATTGTACTTATTTCCCAGTCCTCAGGAATGACTTATGATCTGATTTGTTAGATCAGTGATCATCTCTATACTTCTTTCACCTGCAGCTTTGACCATCTCTGTCACAATTCCTAAAGGACCAGCTGCTTTGGCTTAATAATAATAATAGGGAACTTAAACGAAAACTGGGCACATACTCCTCTCCTGGCAAAAAATGTGGCATCACTTCCACTCTTGCCTTATTACAGGGTAAATTATGAGTCGAAAAGAGTCTTCTTAGCACTTAAATGGTATCTTTAGCACCAGTTGATGAGATCAAATCAACTTCTACCCATTTCAAATGGCTACCTACAATTATAAGGAACATTTTTCAGCCTTAACTGTGGGGCCTTTACAATCCACTACCTCTTTTCCTTCCAGTACCGTGGTCAAGACGTTACTGACTATGAAGGCTCTCCTTTTAGCTGTCCTTACTTTCTCGTGGGTATCAATGGAAAGCCTGCAAAGGAGCAGCACAAAGTGAAGACTTGATATGATCAATGCCCTACCACAGTCCTTGTTCTGAGTCCACTGAAGATCATGAATATATGTAGTAAATGGCATCAGTTACATGAAAGTCTAGAGAAAACAGGGAACATACTAGAATGCAATCAGCATTCTCTCACTTTTACATTTTTATCAATACCAAGTGAAATTTATTTTACTATCATTATCTGTGTTGATAGTTACTCCCACATTCATCAAAGTTATTAACAAAATAATGGTTAGCTCTCCTTGCTTCGGCCCAGGATTTTGTCCTCTTCCATTCTTGTGCCACTGAGTTAGTATATAATTTATCTGTTTACCAGGGGTTCCATCAATGAAAGACCAAGTATAAAATTTATCTTACAAAATACAACTTGGCTTTATGATGAACAGGGGCGTTGCCATTTGATGGCAATTACTTTATCGTTAAAACATCTGCACGCTTAACGTTAAGAAATCCCAAATAGCTGTGGCTCCGCCATACCAGGCTGTGAAATGACGATTGGTTTAAGCATCTGATGGTATTGGTTATTCTACTACGAGCCTGAGTTGGTTTGTTCTAAAAATTTCCCTATTCCACCACATAAAATTACCACTGCAATAGAATTTGGAACACATCTGATGGGGTCTTGTGCAGCGGGACGTTCTCTATCAGTCGGTCCCAAGAAGTTAAAAATTACTCGACAGGTGTTCTTGAAATATATTACGACAGAATTAGTTGTTACCCTAACCCTGCTGCAACTTTTTGAGGCAAACTACAAAGTAAAGACAGAAAATACCTTAGAAATTGAAATTGTATCATCTTTATCCATGTCTTAGTTTACTGGTGCCACTGTGCCACTTGGGGAATCCTACCCTCTGGTTCTGTATGCTTGTAGTAGCCTCGTATTAGTTTGGCGGGGAATTTGAATATAGTAACATGAGGCTGTGAAAAGGGGAGAAATCCTCAGAACTTTGTAACTTCACAAAGGAGAGGAGGATAATATTTAAAGTGTTCCCTTCCAGAAGGATATTTAAGGCAGTTCTTTTGCAACAAACAAATAATCGTTTGAACCACTAGTCATTGTTTTTAAAATGATTAAAAAAACTCTAAAAAAATACCCAAAAAATTATTCAATTTATTTAACGTTTCAACTTTCGTCTTTGTCACTTGTACTGTTGTGTCTAGTTTGGTACTAATCAGCTCGTTTTGTAATACCTGCCTACTTTTGTAATAACGATCTGGCTCGATTTACTGCAGTCATTTTTCATAGGGAAATAAAACGTAGGATCACGTAGAGAAGATATACATATTTCCAAAAAAGAAAATTAAAGGGAATTTGGTCTAAAATTAAAAGATTATGTGTCATTTTTTGTGGACAAAAACAGGACAGGATCTTTTCTATTCTGGGGGGATAGAAATGGATACATAGATGACATAGAAGATTTTAGTTAAGAAAAATCAAAAGTAGAAACAGTGCCTTCATTAGGAGAGACATTTTGAATGGAAAACTGGACTCTTCTGGGGACGGAATTTTTTTAGGAATTGAAAAGCTTTTAGAGTAATGATACTCCTGGAAACAACTACTAAAAAAAGTGGAAGTATTGACTTTTGGTGACAAAGGAAAAAAGAGATGTATCTTTATTAAAACCAGTTTTGACATAGCCCCTCGATTTTAACACGTTTACTGTGCTATGTTCTTTCGATTGTTTGAATCTGTGAGTCTGGTCTCTGAGAAAGTTTTTTGTATCAGATGGGACATAAATTTGATTTCTTCCGCAGAACCGTATATTAATTTTACTGAATTTAATTTGATTGACTTAAATTTCATTTTCATCTCCTTCGCCATGCTTTGTCCGCTGATATTTTTATGTACTAGTGAGTTACCACACATCAAGGCTAAAAGCCACTCGAGGATGAGGGTTAATGAGATGGATAGACTGACAGGTGGATGATGATAAGTATTGTGAAAGGGATGAAAAATATAAATGAATGAATAAAATTTGATGACTTAGAAGGAAGGTTTTGACAAGTGTTTATTGCCATTGGATTTGAAGATGTCCATGTTGTAGTCCTCCGGGAAGCAATCTTGTGGCAAAGGGTTCCACAGATTAGAGGTTCTTGGAAAACTCTTAAATGGAAATTTCGTTTGATGTTAGGCACATGGATATTCGAAACAGCACTCAGCACTCACCACCATTCGACAAAATCTTCCTAGACATATTGTCAAATTTACTAAGTTCATCTTTGTTCCACTCAACTATGCCACCTCCACACCGAATAACACCCGTCGCCCAAGAATTAGTTCCCTGAATAAGATTTCCACCATTTAACTTTGAATTAAATAACTTTTCATCCCTCTTTCTATACTCTAACCCAAGCTTTTCTTCAATTCTTGAGATGAGTTTATGTTGTAAAAGTAGTACTTCAAGGCATTTGTATCAATTTCGACCTGACTCTTAGATCATTTCACCTCCAAGATCAACCCCAGTACTTTCTACTTTCCTTCCTTTTTTCAACTCAAGCATTGCGCATTTGCTAAGTCCAACACATTTTCAGACCTTCTAAAAATATCTTAATAGTGTTGGATAGCTTCTTTGCAATTGGGCGATGCAGTATTCTGGATATTGACTTCTTGGTTCCTGAAAAACTGCCTCAGGTTAGTGTTAAAGAGGCTATTCTTTTCATACTGGGCAATAAGCTCAGTGTACCTTTTAACTTTCACTGTCTTGCTGGGTATCCTCTGTTTAATCTCTTCCATTATCATCCTAAATCATTTTCCTTTGATCGTCTACATCTTTTCTAAATGTCGCTTCACCGATTCCTTCACATTGACCCACATGCCTCTTTACCAGCTCTCAATCCTGCTAAGTTGTTTTCTAAAGATCCTGATGTCCTCTTCAATCCTCCTTTTCCACATCAGCTCATGCCCATTTATCCTTTCCTTTGGTTTTCCTCTTACCCGCTCATCGACTACTACAGCTGCAGCACGTATCAGATCCTTCAACTCTGTGATGTTTTCAGTGTAATGATAATATAAAACAACATAGAACGAGACTACGTACGAACATTGATAGGGACATAATACACATTATCATAGGTTGTACAGAAATTTATATTTAAAAATTTTTTTTTTTGGGGGGGGGGGGGGGGAATTTTAATGCAAAAATAATTCACAACACGAACATCAACAGCGACGAGATACTTAAAAAAATTGTCTTACTTAAATAGTCACGGCTCGCCTTACAACATGAGTTGTGCTATTCAAAACGATCTTTTGAACTTCTTGAAGAGATTCTCTAGCGGAATTTGGTCTAGAAAATCTTGTGTACCCTTTTTATGGGTCCCAATGCTACAACTACTACAGGCAAATTTTTGTTTTCAAGTACCACATTTTTTTAACTTAAATTTCTAGATCTTTATACTTGCTAAGCTTTTCAAAAACCTTTGCTGAGATATTCCTATCAGATAGTACACTCATGTCAATAAAGAAACAGGTATTGTTTTTCTTACCTTTTATCACAATGTCGGGACCAATTGCCATAATTGTTTGATCTGTGTGGATAGGAAAACCTCATAGGATAGTAACATCGTTGCCTTCAGTGACTGGTTTAGGGTTGTGCTCGTACCAGTTAGTGTTGGTTTGGCTTACTGCTTTTCCTAGTATTATTCCTCTTCCTTTTTGTCTCAAGGCCACATTTTTCTTGAACAACTTTCCCTGTTGCATAAATTAGTTGATAAAGCACAGTAAGGTCATGATCTATTTTATTACATTATCAACTGGCAGCAGCATTTGCTATTTCAAAAATGGTCTTACATTTTTGTGTATGTCTCAATTAAAATAAAGGCTCCCTTTCAGACAGGAGTAAGCTTCACTTTAGGCAGTTCCTCAATAATAGCATTCTTCATGTCTAGTATATCTTCTTCGTTAACCACCGCTCCATCCCAATCAGCTTCTTCTTTTACCACCACATCTTCAGCGTTCTCTCCTACATCCTCAGAATTTTCATCCACAACTTCAACATTACCTGGCTCTCCTCCTTTGTTCTCATTATCTACTGGGCCTACACCAACTTCGTTATCAAAAGTCATCCTAGTGTCAATTGGCACTTGTTCTTTGATTTCCCTTATTTCAGCATCATATATTTTTTTCTCCCTCATGATTTATCTTCTAACATTTACTAGTTTATTAGCATCCATATTATCTATTTTATCACCTTTGCTGTTCCGTTCGATCCATTTAAGAAAAGTATCCTCAGTATTATTTGATTGAGGTTTTTATAACGCAAAGTAAAAGCAGTACATCATTTCCGTAGATTCTTTCTTTGACCATCTCTTTCGTTTTTTCTAGGGATTTTGTTTTGTGGTGAATCTACAGTGCCAGGGGTGGGAAGAATTAGACCTAGTAGCACATTTTTCGACCTCAGACTGGGCTCCTCTTGAGTAATGCGTCCCTTGTTGATCCGCGGGACGGATGAGGCGGTATGATTTGTTTTTTTGCTTTTGTTTAACATAGAGTGCATTTTAACCTTACTGCCAAGTGGCTGGATTTACCACGCCAGTTGCCACCTACTATTTCGTGCCCACGCGGATTATTATTATTATTATTTACATATTTTCTTTGAATTGTTTTATTGAAATCCAGCACCGGGTCACTACCAGTAACCTAGGGTGAAGGAAGTTTTGGTAATAAAATCAAATAGAGAGAGCTCGTCTAAGCAAATGAGCAGTTCCGTTCAAAACAATTTTCTGTACTTCTTGCAAAGAAGGTTCCCCTGGGATTTGTTTCAAAAAGCTATCTGTTCCTTTCTTGATGAGGCCTAGTGCACCCACAATAACAGGTATTGTCTTTGTTTTTAGATGCCACATCTTTTCCACCTCTATCTCTAAATCCTTATATTTAGCAAGCTTTTCAAAAGTCTTAGCAGAGACATTCCTGTCCGAAGGGACACTCATGTCTATCAAAAGGCAAGTATTCTCTTTCCTGTTCTTGATGACAATGTCTGGGCGGTTTGCTTGTATGGTACGATCCGTTTGTATGGGAAAATCCCACAAAATTGTAATATCCTTACTTTCAGTTACAGGTGCTGGATGATGTTCATACCAGCTAGCTTGCGTTTTAATGGAAAAGTGTTGACAAATTTTCCAATGTAGGTATTGGCCAACTCGATCATGACGGTTTTTATATTCGTTTGGTGTTAGAACCGAGCAGCCAGAGACAAGGTGGTCAATAGTTTCGGTTTTGTCCTCACAGAACCTACATTCTTGATTGGCACCGTTATGTAAAACATTAGCTTGGTAGTTCCTGGTGAACAGACTCTGATCTTGGGCAGCAAGAATAAAGCCCTCTGTTTCCCCTTTCAGTCCGGCGCTCCTCAGCCACTGATGGGTTGCTTCTTTGTCTACATCAGCATTGTTGCTTCGGGCTGCGAACTGTCCGTGGAGAGGTTTTTCTTGCCACCTAGATTCGAGTCTGTCCAATCCAGTTTTCTTTGCTTTTTGCTTGGTTTTTTTAGCTGCAACTGTTGGGTTTAGTGTGTTATCAACCTCAAGATCAACACCTAGTTCTCGGAAAAACTTCTCTGACTCTTTAAGGATTGAATGCAATCTTTTGGAATTTTCATGCCTATAAACGTGTTGAAGCATCCAATCATTGGTTAAATCAAGATATTGTGAGAGGCCAATAATGGATGTTTTATAAGAGAGCTCAAACTGGATCATCCCCCTACCTCCTGTATTCCTAGGGAGGTACAAACGATCAACGTCTGATTTAGGGTGATGCATCAAATTACAAGTCAGTTGCTTCCTTATCTTTGTATCTAGCCTCTTCAAATCACTTAGATTCCAATTTATAATACCAAAGCTGTAAGTTACTACCGGCACTGCTAGAGAATTTATTGCTGATATTCTATTTTTTGAGTTCAATTCAGTTTTCATGATGGACCTCACTCTCCTTATGCATTCTTTCCTTATCTTTTCCTTCATTTTCGAGTGCTGTATGCCGTCACCTTCACTTACACCTAGATATTTATAACTGCCTTCTTGTTCTAGATCTTGAATCACCGTCACTTCATCCAGTTCAATATTTTCAGTTCTTTCTAACTTCCCCCGCTTAAAACTTGCTTTGGCACACTTATCAAGACCAAACTCCATCCCTATATCGTCACTGAACCCTTTGACAGTCTTTAAAAGTCCTTCCAGATCACCATCATCCTTAGCGTACAGTTTTAAGTCATCCATGTAAAACAGATGATTTATCTTCCTGCCCATGATCTTATATCCAAGTTCAGTGTCATTGAGGAGCTTCGAGAGTGGGATAAGGGCCATGCAGAATAAAAGAGGTGAAAGAGAGTCGCCCTGAAAGATTCCACATTTTATCTGCATACAGTTAGAAAAAAGGGTGCCATTAGCATGTGTGAGAGTAAGATTGGTCTCCCACAAGGTCATACTGACTCGCAGGAAGTTAATAAAGGCAGGAGAAACTTTGTACATTTCTAGTGTCTTTAAAATCCAGGAATGCGGAACACTGTCAAATGCTTTTTTATAGTCAATCCAGGCCGTGCTTAAATTTTTGTGCTTGGTATGAGCATTTTCAAGAATCATTTTATTTATGAGGAGTTGGTCTTTACAACCATATGAACCTCTTTTACATCCTTTCTGTTCAATTGGAAAAATATTTTGTTCATCCATATGAATATAAGTTCTATCAGTTAATATCGATGTAAGTAGTTTATAAGACGTAGAGAGACAGGTAATCGGGCGGTAGTTCTTCGGGTTCCTTGTTTCGTTACTTTTTGGTAACAAATAGGTAGTTCCAAGGCAAAACCACTTTGGTATAGTTTCGGGTTCTGTTATAATCTTATTGAAAATAACTGCAATCCTATCATGAACAGAAGAGAGAGAGTCTAGCCAAAAATTTGGCACTTTGTCTATTCCGGGGGACTTCCATTTGTGAGATTTTTGAAGAGCCTTTTTAACTTCGCCTGTTGTAATTTCAACCCATATCTGCTCTGGTATATCCCTTGTGCTTTCTTCCAAATTTTGCAACCATTCCGCATTTTCATTAAAACCCTTCTCATTACCCCAGATCTTATTCCAAAATTCACGAACTTCATTTTCCGACTGCACATCCTCTACAGTTATTGCTTTTTTCCCGATTTCACGATAAAACTTTTTAGCATCAGTTTCAAAGATTTTGTTCTGCCTGTAGAACTTTTGACGTTTGTCAAATCTACGTAACCTCTGCGCCTTAACCTGCAACTTTTGTTTCAATTCTTCCTTCAAACTTGGCAATTGTTCTCTGTCTTTAATGTCATATTTTCGTAAGATTTTCCTAGCTTTACCCGATTTAAAGTTTTCATTTTTTTGCAGTTCCTCCACCAGTGATATCTCCCTCCTAAAGGTTTTGATTTCCTTTTCTATCTTTAATTGCCATTTCGGTATACTGGCTTTTTTTGTTCTTTTTCCTTTCTTAATTTTGATTCCACATTTGGTTTGAGGAACCTTTCCTGTTGCATACATTAACTCATTGAGTTCAGTCAAGTTTGGATTAATTTCATTGCATATTATTTCTAAGGCTTTGTTTCCTAAATTAAAGACATTATTATTATTATTATTATTATTATTATTATTATTATTTTCATCATCATTTTGTATTTTGCACAGGATGTTCTTTTTTCCCCAAAATAATATCTCTTGGGCGAGCCACAACTAGCAGCCAAGGGCCATGAGGTTTCTTTCACCCTACATCTCCAATACTTTTCGAAGTATCGTGGCTGCTCCCAACAAGGCTGATTTTTGTACCACCCCAACACCTACTTCAATCTCTAGTTTTTCCATCCATCCATTAAAACCTTTGCTTACGCATCCCATAACACCTACTATCACTGATACAACTAGCGCTTTTCTCAGTGATCAGAGCCTTATCAACTCCCTCTTTAGGTTTTGGTATTTTTCAACTTTTTCACTTGCTTTGTCATCCACCCCATCTTCTGGAACCGCAACATCAATGATTATGCATGACTTCGTCTTTTTCTCTAAAAATACCAAATCAGGTCTCCTAGCCTCAATTACGTTGTTGCACTGGATATTCATGTCCCACAATAATTTCACTTCATCTTCGTACCATTTTTCCTTCCTGTCAATTCCATGCTTTTCGCACAACTTCCAATGAATTAGCTAGGCAATATTGTCATGCTTTCCTTTGTACTCCCGCTGAGCTACTTTTTTACATTCGCATGTTAGCGGTCTCCCCTTTCCCCCTGCACATCCTACACAGTGGACTTTCACTAGTTTTGTCGATTTTGTGTTTGATATAATTTGTCCTTAACGCTTGTTCTTTGGCAGCGAGTATTAGTGCCTCTATTTGTACTTTAAGGTCACTTTGCACAGCCCATTTCTAAGATAATCTTTTATCTATTTCATAATTCGTCTCACGTTCGAACTGTCCATACATTCTTTTATCGCGCCATTTCATTTTGGTCTTGTTTTGGTTACTCCTTTTAAATTCTATCGGGTTTCCAGTCTCAATGATACGAACTTTCTTTACACCTTTTTAAAAGGTCTTCTTCTGAACCCCGCACATACAATCTCAAATTGTTCTCCTCGCCTCGTACACAATTTTCATTGCTAATCAAACCTCTTCCACCATCTCTTCGTTTCACATACAGTATGTACAGTATGTGTATCAACATCACTTTTTAAATGGAAAGCACCGTACGTAGAAAAAAGCCTTCCGCATTGTTCTGTCAATTTTTTTCAATTCCTCTACTTTATACTCAATAACTCCGGCTCCATATCTCAGAAGCGCAACTCCCCATGTGTTGATTGGTTTTATCTTATTCTTGCCATTAAGTTTGGATTTCAGCACTAGTCTCAACCTTCTCTTATATTCAGCAATCACTTTGTCCTTTATTTCCTGTTCTTTTATCTCATACAATTCAAGGATTCCAAGGTAAGTATACCCCTTTTCATCTACTTCTCTCATAACCTCTTCATTTGGTAGATGGATTCCTTCAAACCTAATCATTTTCCCTGTCTTCAGAACAACCACTGTGCACTTCTTTAAACCGAATTCCATACTGATGTCCTCACTAAATAGATACACTGTTTGCACCAGGCTACCTATTTGGTTTTCGTTCTCCCCAAAGAGTTTAGGTCATCCATATAAAGTAAATGGTTAGTTTTGTATTTACTCTGACCCCATTCGTAGGATGTCTTTACTTTTCGTAAGAGTAGGAAGAGTGGGATCATACACAAGACAATCCTACACAATTCTACCATATGTCATCCAAGTTGGTGCGTCCTTCTTTCCTTCTAGCATTTCTTTCAATTGAAAGGCTATTCTGCTACACAGCTTATTGAGTCTCTTTATCCAAAAACCTTGGAGCCCATCGTGTCCCGGTGTTTTCCAGTTGGGCATCTTTTTGCATTGGTCATTGACTTTGTTCCAATCAATCAACATATTTCTCTGCTTCACCTTCCCCATCTCTCCTCTCATTTCCTTCAATCGATCAGCTTCCTTATTATGCTCTTTCTCTACACTGCATATTTCACTCCAGAAGGTCTTACTTTCCTAGCATTTGGGATATGACCGTCACTGTTTCCTGTCTGACCATTCAACTGATTGTATACTTTATTTTGATCAATATCAAACAAACTAATTATCCTATACTGCTCTGTTCTTTTGCTCGTATCTAGTGATTTTAGCAGCTTTGGCGAGGATTCTTTGCTTTATTTCTTCAATCACAGTTGTTAACCCTTTCCGTTCTTCTCGGTATTTTTCCTTCACAAGTTTAGCTTTGCCTTTTCGGTGATCTCAAACCTCTCCCTTTTTCAATCTTTCTAGAAAGCTAACATCTTTTTAGCTGTTTTATATCACTTTCAACGAGACTCTTCCACCAAGGTTTTTGTTTTTTCCTCTTTTGTACGCTTTGAAACCTAGCTGATCAGCTATCCACACCCCCGCAGCTTTGATTAGATTGTTTGTTTGGGTTATATTTGTTGTTGNATTTTAGCAGCTTTGGCGAGGATTCTTTGCTTTATTTCTTCAATCACAGTTGTTAACCCTTTCCGTTCTTCTCGGTATTTTTCCTTCACAAGTTTAGCTTTGCCTTTTCGGTGATCTCAAACCTCTCCCTTTTTCAATCTTTCTAGAAAGCTAACATCTTTTTAGCTGTTTTATATCACTTTCAACGAGACTCTTCCACCAAGGTTTTTGTTTTTTCCTCTTTTGTACGCTTTGAAACCTAGCTGATCAGCTATCCACACCCCCGCAGCTTTGATTAGATTGTTTGTTTGGGTTATATTTGTTGTTGTTGTTGTTGTTTCAATGAGCTCAATAAACCTGTTTACTTTAGCTGTAAGTCTATTCAGACTCTTTATATCAACTTTCTTAAAAGGGATATCGCTAGTACCTCTGCCTTCAATCATAATTTCCTGTAGTTGAAAGAAGATCAGTTGTGCTTCCTCATCCAATCTTTCAACATTCGGAATCGGATTTCCAATATCCTTGTATCCTTCACGTAGGATATGATCAGTTCCCTCACTAGGTTCACTTTTAACATTTTCTGATTGTTCCATCTCAGCTTCTACAACAGTCTCATTCTCCCCGTTGTTATCTGCATCAATCATGCTCCGAATACTTTCCAAATTCAACTCCGATAGCCATCCATTTTTCCTGATAGCTCTAGTTTGGTCACATAATCATTGTTCAGTAACATAAAAAATTCCACGTTCTCTCCACTCATGCATCAATCTTTGGCGGTATCCTCGAATTATTAGTATTATTATTATTATTATTATTATTATTATTATTTTGAAAAATTTTTAACTGGCTGATGTTTATACCGTAATTCTCCTTATTAGGCGAGTCACAACTAATGACGTAGGGCTAATAAGGTACTTTCTCCTATTTTTCACATCTCAAGAACTTTTCTTAGGATTCTAGCTGTTCCTAATAAAGCGGTCTTCTGCATGTCCACTATGTTAGGTTCAATATTCAATTTTTGAACCCAATTTTTAAACCCTTTGCTGACACTTCC
>RDPX01000136.1:915909-933167 GCA_003991215.1 Morbakka virulenta | reverse complement strand
AAGGTCTCAGAGTAGGCTAACAGGTGCTACACCTTGCCCAAGGGTGACCTGGAGGTAGTTGTGGCAAAGGGTAACCTCATTCGCCCACGTCGAAACTCCACAACCGGATGCAGTTTATTGTCATACCCAGGACGTTTATTATTATTATTATTATTATTATTATTATTATTGTTATTATTATTATTATTATTATTATTATTATCATTATTATTATTGGTCTCCCTATTAAGCGGTGGCGTGCAGACGTCTCTGCACACCGCTCTCGTTTAATCACAAAATTTTTGCTTAGTTTTTCAATATACGATTTGCAGTTTTATATCAATCAACTCGTCGTCTCACAAGGATTTTGTTAAGAAATTTTTTGTTGAGTTTTCTATATTTTTTTAATTATTTGTGATTTGTAGTTTCTGTGGAAAGTAACTTGAATCTCTTGGACCCACATTTGGAGATTTAAAAGGTGGTCAGGTAAGCATTTACAATTCCAATGGTGAAATTAACTTGCCATTGATTAGGAAAAACAATAAAGACACTTATACCGCTAATGTGACAACTGGTGTTGAATGTTCATGCGGCAAAGTGTGTAAAGGATTGAAAGGCATAAAAATTCATCAACGAAACTATAGAGTAATTAGAGGCTTTCAAAAGGACACATAATAGCAAATAATTGAAGAGATTTTAAACAATAGTGAATCAACAACATTATTGTCAAGTGGAGAATAGCTTGAAATCAAAGATACGTCTCCCAAGATCAAGTGAATGATAGCAAACTTTCAACAGCTATTTTCAATCTATTTTTGCATCTCTTGTTGAAACATTCGATTATTGATTCAGTAATTAGACTTATGAACAATTCATTTTATTAACACAATATGCGAAACTGCAAATGAAAATTTAGAGGAAGGATTACTATACGATTACTAAACTACGTGATTGTTAAATGATAAAACAACTTTTTGAATAAAGCTATTATTCCTTGCCGTATATTATTTTATTGTGGTCGGAAAGCATTAAAATTGACTCACGCACTTCGAAACATTGACAAAGATGCAAGGTAGACACAATCAAAGTTCAGCCCCAGAAGCTATTTTCAGTGTCGTAAAGGAGATGAAATTTGGAGAACATTACAACAGGTTGCATCATATTCAGAAGATGATTTTTAATACGCTTAGAACTTTCGGGAATTTTCTTTCTCACTTCTTTTCTTATACTAAATTTATCTAATTCAGCGCTATTTTTGGCATCAGCAACAGTGCTTGCTCTGCTACATCAAAACGTAGGAGCTATCATGAAATAAGATATAAGCGTAAGAAAAACACTAACTTTACAGTACTCAGAGTTCCATGTCTTTCACAATCCTCAGCTGTATCTAATTGTATAGCTGTATATTTTTATACACCTGAGGATTGTGAAAGACATGAAACTCTGAGTACTATAAAGTTAGAGTTTTTCTTACTAGCCATTTTTATATAAATAGGAGCACCTTGTAAGAATTAGAATTCAGATTTGAGATAGTAAGCTGAAACTGTGAAATGACTTTGAGGTTTTGAGAAATAAAATTTGCTTATCTGAGACATAATTCTTGTGAATTTTTGTTGGGTTAACAGTATTCCCGACATCAGATCGAAGTACTAGAACCCAGTCTTTTCCATGTTTCTTACAAATAAAACTTATTAGGTATAACATATGGGCATACCTCTCCAAGAACTCATCATCATTTGAAAAACTTCAACTCTACTCTCGAAATTTGGGGTCTCGTCGAAACTTTTTTTAGGTAAGAGGTTTTAGCCAACTAGAAATTCAGAGAAAAGGGTATTCCCTAAAATGGTATGAATGAGTGTGGTGTGCCTTTTACTACTGAACTGCACTTATCGGCACTGAATCTTGTTAGAACGATGTCTAAAATATAGTTAATGCATGCCATTTCTCTATCCTTTCTAATCATTATTGACTTTCATATGAGGACTTCTTCATTTCTACTACTTTTGCAAACGATATTAGTCGATAGCTTATTTCACTTCTAACACCTCTCCATGTCTGTGTAGCAATCTGTAAGCTTCGCAGCATACAACCTAATATCATATTTTATTTTGTCGAAGTTGCAGATATAGGCCGCGCTGCATTTCTGTTACTCACTCATGCAACATTCTCCTAATAAATACAGCATTTCTCTTCCCTGAATTTTGGACAAACACAAACTGTTGTTTTCGTATCTCCAGCCTCATTGACCTTGCTCTTGTCATTATGACTCGCACCTTCATTATATGACTCATCAGGCTGCTAGCTCCGTGGAGTTCGCACTCACTGGCACCAGGCTTCTTGGATAAAGCGATGAAGGCAGATTTGCTCAAGTCTGAAGGGCTTTCTTCAATATCATATATGTCGTTGACTACCTCTATGACTTTGAGAATCCCCAATTTTATAGTTTCTTTATCATTTCGATACAGATTCCGTTGGGGCCTGTGGCCTAATTCACCTTCATATTACTAATTGCTGCTTTTACTTCGCAAGATAGGATTTTAAGGTCATCGATGGATTTCTTGATGATTTTTTTTATTGCCGCTTGCATTCATAAACATCTTGTCTATGTACTCTACCCAATGCTCTGTCAGTTCATTCTTCTCCACGATCATAGAGCCGTCCTTCGTCTTGATGCATCCGCTCAAAGAACACATCCCTTTACCAGACCGTGGTTTCCCTTGTGCATGCAGTTAGGATCCTAGCTCCCTCAAGCTGTTCACAGAACATGTCGATGTCCTCATCACTACTGTTAGCTGTTTGTGCATGTCGTTTAGCCACCAGCTGGAGCGGCGTGCAAGAGTGTGGCTGCTACTGCACACAAACAGCTACTTGGAACCAGGCATGGGTGCCTTCAGAAGATCAGTAGGTTTATGATCCGAGGGCCAGCTGATGGTTGTCATTGAATGGTACGCCATCCATACATTCCACCATATATGGTACCGTACATAATTTATATATATGAATATATATATATATATANTTAGAGTTTTTCTTACTAGCCATTTTTATATAAATAGGAGCACCTTGTAAGAATTAGAATTCAGATTTGAGATAGTAAGCTGAAACTGTGAAATGACTTTGAGGTTTTGAGAAATAAAATTTGCTTATCTGAGACATAATTCTTGTGAATTTTTGTTGGGTTAACAGTATTCCCGACATCAGATCGAAGTACTAGAACCCAGTCTTTTCCATGTTTCTTACAAATAAAACTTATTAGGTATAACATATGGGCATACCTCTCCAAGAACTCATCATCATTTGAAAAACTTCAACTCTACTCTCGAAATTTGGGGTCTCGTCGAAACTTTTTTTAGGTAAGAGGTTTTAGCCAACTAGAAATTCAGAGAAAAGGGTATTCCCTAAAATGGTATGAATGAGTGTGGTGTGCCTTTTACTACTGAACTGCACTTATCGGCACTGAATCTTGTTAGAACGATGTCTAAAATATAGTTAATGCATGCCATTTCTCTATCCTTTCTAATCATTATTGACTTTCATATGAGGACTTCTTCATTTCTACTACTTTTGCAAACGATATTAGTCGATAGCTTATTTCACTTCTAACACCTCTCCATGTCTGTGTAGCAATCTGTAAGCTTCTACACAGACTGTTAGCTGTTTGTGCATGTCGTTTAGCCACCAGCTGGAGCGGCGTGGGAGAGTGTGGCTGCTACTGCACACAAACAGCTACTTGGAACCAGGCATGGGTGCCTTCAGAAGATCAGTAGGTTTATGATCCGAGGGCCAGCTGATGGTTGTCATTGAATGGTACGCCATCCATACATTCCACCATATATGGTACCGTACATAATTTATATATATGAATATATATATATATATACCATAATAATTTTGTAGGCCTTTATATTTTATTTGTTACTCTTCGTAATACAAGAAAGTGTTTTACTATTACTATGTGTCTGTTTTGCTTGTCCTCGTATTGGTTTTAAAACAAAATAGTTTTCTGCCAGCATTATACACCTCTGCTGAGCTGTATTCAAAGGTCTCAGTTATGTAGAACATCACAACTGAGAGTAGTTTATGACTCTAATACTATATATAGTTTAAACAACTTAACAGGCTGTCTACCCCATGCGGTATTAGGGTGTCATTTGTCATGTTCGGGAAATTTATAAGTCTTTCGTGCTTTCATTACAAATTGAAGTGGTGACACTTTATAGTTTACCCGTTTCGAAGGTAGAAATTGACTCCATATTCGGTGGTATGTATCATCGTACCCCTATGCACAGGCATTACTCTCTCTGGACGTTATATGCCATTGTTGTAAGGTTTCATTTTTTATTTCTCTTTTTCACTTTTGCTTGTTTGTTTTCATCTTTTTCCCAACGTAACGACGTAAAAAAAATCATAACTTGTTTTCCAATCTCTATTTCTTTATTATTTGTCAACTACGATGACTTTTAGTTTGTAAGTTAAACGCTCTTTTATCATGGGCCGATGATATTGGAAGTGCAAGCACTAATCACAAAAACGTTTTTATATTCTCAGAAGACAGCATGAGGTTAAAATTTTCAGAAATTACATAAGTCCTCCTGATCTTTGGAACAGCTTCACCTTCATATTCAAAACAAAGAATAGTTTTCCATACTCTTCGGACACCATATTCTGAGAGAAAAAATATTTTCCATTGAACTGTACTCAGGTGTAGATTTCTTTTAAATCTGATGCTTCAGATGTTGTACTTGATGATTTGTTCCATATGATGTTTACCGATGATAAGTTTTGCACGGCTTTCAGAAATCCTACAGTTGTGTTGCAAAGTCATGCTTCTAAACCTGTAATCAATAAATCGAGAATTTTGTTGTAAACTTTAATTTTAAATCTTTTCTTTACGTCAACAATAGAATTATCTACCTTATCTTCGTCATGAAATCTTTTTCGTCTACCAAGAACCAGGAACAAAAACAGAACATTTAAGTTCATATGAGTTTGCATATGAAATGTTCTACTTTTTGCTTCTTTATTTTACTTTGGCCTAACATGTTACAAATTTTTGTTTACTCTGTTAACCTATGCTCCCTACAATGATCTATTTTACCTTCAGTTTTCTTCATATATAAAATTATGCAGACTAAAATAATGAAAAACCTGAGATATCTCATGCATAAAACGGGAACTATAACGTTTGTCTTAACGCTCACAAAATCATTACTGAAGCAAACAGATAAAAGGCACCTCCTTGCTAGACTAAACAAAAGGATGCTATATCAATCTATTTGACAGACAAGGGTCATCTCACCTTGCCAAAATTTCTCAGAACAATACAACGACGTAAGAAATCGTTCTGCTTAGCTTTTCACTTTTATAAAGACCTTGTCTTCCAAAATAAAACACTTGGATACAAGAGAAAAGTGTTGTGAAACATAAAACAACCATTTGCACATCGTTTAGTAAGCATGTGATTAGTTATGAATTTGACATGCTAGCTCATTTATCTATTGTTATCACAGTCAGTGTCATTTTTTGCCGTTGTTTGCTCATTACTTTACTTAAGAACCTGTATTTGTAAATAAGTTTACCCACAAAGCAAGAAACTTTTAGGTGTTTTCATAATTGTTGGGATCACATGTCTAATGTTCGTACAGAACAATTGCTAAGGTTTTTCTTTATGAACATCTTTCCTATTTAAGTGGGTAAATATTGATCAAATAGTTATTTGTGAGAGATAGTTAAGTACTGATGGGCAGGGTTTTAACTTCCACCGGTCCTTAAGGTCCAGGTATCGACCCCCTTTTGGACCACCTGCTTGGTGGCTCTCACAGGGCGTGCCCCCTGGATGCTGCCATCTATTGCCGGTAGTAACCAAACAACCCACAGATTCGGACTGGTTAGAGTCCTGAAGAGCCTTGGCCTAAATATCCATGATGAAGATAGATGAAACCAAGATGATAAAGTCCGGCGATGATCAAAGGCCGAACACTTTGGGGTGATTTCTTCAGTTTACCCAGCAGAAGGCAATGGCAAACCACTGCTGTCCTTTTGCCAAGACTAATCATGGTCATGAATAACGAAGATTTATCTCATACAAACGGCGTTAATGGGGTCACATTTAGAAACGTCAACACCTCGCTCGGTAGAGGGGTTCATTGGAGACAGGTAACCCTCGACTGTCATCAAGTGACTGTCTCAAACAGAAACAGAGGTACGAAAAGAATTGGAACGTGGAATGTAAGAACCTTGAACCAACCAGGAGGACTTGATAATGCTCTGCAGGAAATGAAAAGATTGAAAATTGGCATTATGGGGCTTTGAGAGACCAGATGGATAGAAGGAGTGACTTAATATGAAGATTATAAAATTATCTTCTCGGGCAATGTCTACCATGCAAAGGGAGTAGCCATCATACTGAACAAAGAATGCTCGAATATTTTACATGGATATTGGAGCCTATCAGGTAGAGTCCTGCTTGTGAAATTGAAGGGACATCCATTCGCTATAAGTATCATTCAAGTATATGCCAAGTATAAGAAAAAGGTTGCCTCAAAGTGCGAATTGTTCATAAGAAATGAAACAATCAAACAGGTACATGCCTTAAATTAGCTGGGCAGCACAATAACATCGGCCGGGAAATATGAGGAAGAAATAAACAGAATAATAACCATATCGAAGAATGCCTTCCCAAAACTGAGCAACATACTTACGAATAAAAAACTAAATATGAGTCCAAAGATAAAGATTCTTAACTGGTATGTGTATTCCATTCTTGCATACGGCAGTGAATGTTGGACTATATCTCCTATGATGGAAAAAAAATCAAAGTAACCGAAATGTGGTTTTATTGAAGAATCCTGAAGATATCATGGACCAACACATCTCGAACAACGAAGTGTTGTGCAGAGCCGGAACACAGAGAACAGTGTTACATACTATCAGAGACAGACAGGCCAGATTTTTCGGACACATAATGAGGAAAGGACAAATGGAGAACATCGTCATAACGGGGAAATTGGATGGCAAACGTTCAAGAGGAAGACAGCGACTCACCTTCACAGGACGCCTTTCCAAATCGTTCGACATCACCGAGACCCAGTTGACCAGGGCAACAAGTAATGAAGAACAATGGAAAACCATGATCGCCAATGTCCACATCGAACAAGGCACCAGGAGGAGAAGGAGGAGTTAAGTACTGTGTACCGTTGTATGAAGTACAACTAATTACGAAGATGAAAATTTAAGAAAACTGTTTTCTTTCATTAATTTTGCAAGTTAAAGGCTATCATCGAACGAGCACGACGGAGTGAAATATCTCCAATACAAAATTACTGTGTCATTTTTCCGGATGGCAGCAAACGAAAAACTACAGATTCATTTATGCTTCATGGTTTTACGATTTTTTCGAGGAGAAGAAAGCAAAAAGGGCACAAGCTGTAAAAGTTAATAACATTTTTGAATTTTGACAAGTGTTAAATTAGTCTTGGACTATAGGCCTATGCTGTGGGTTTGCGCCTATGTGTGTCTTAGGTATCGCGCCGGGCTCCATTTGGAAGGAACGGAAGGCGATCTCAAGTGACAAACACAAATTAAATATAAATTTAGGACACACAGGCCAAAAACTTATCACACGTTATCTAGAACTTGGCCTAGACGTCACATAAATTTTTTGTTTATCTGTAAATGCACCTTTGCATGCTCAAAATTAAAATTTAATGCCGGAAAAATATTCACCCATTTGCATATCAGCTCAAAAATGGTTGAAATGAGCAGTCCTTTTCTTTACCTTCACTTCAGCAAAAAGATAAAATTTTCCCTTTTTTGTCTTTCACCAAAAGAGCGGCCACAAAAATTCATGTTGTGAAATCTTGTCAAAGGTGAAGAGGAGCCAACCAATCAAAAAAAATCTTTCACTTCACTCCCATTGTTCTCTGTAACCTGTTTTCCTTTTTCTAAACCAGTTTGCGGAGCAATTAAACAATTTCCCATAAACTGTCGTGAAAAAAAAAGAGATTTCAGGCTAACTACAACCTCCTGTACCTATCCAAATACAAGCTCTTACTCAGCCAACTCTGGCCTGCTCCACAGCGGGGTGTAAACAAATCAGCCTTGAAAGTTCAAGGGGTATTAATTTAATTATACTATTTTGAAAAAGATGGTCTCGGTCTATTAAGGAAAGTATTTTATTAAAACTCAACCTTTGTAATTTTTATGCTCAGTTAATTTCTGTTGGCTGAAACGTGAAAGTGTAGTTTGATGTAAAAATTTATCATTGCAACCATGATCGCGGATGCGAATGAAAGTTTGATATCAGAAAATAGAAATGGAAAGTTTATATGAATTTAGCCCCTTTTTTTTTGTTAACGATAAAGTGGTAAAGGTAACTTTGCTATGAAATGATCGAAAATGACGATAGAGTGCTTGTAGTGGAAATGCAGAGCTACCTGCTGATAAATACAAAAGCATGGCACGTTTTAAAAATAAAGAACCGTGCTTTTGCAAGACCAAGCAATAAGGATATAATATGAATATCTCATCCTTATTATTTAGTAAACTGTAAGAGTACTTAACCCTTGGGCAGAATTTACCTTTGCATATAAAAAAGCATGTAATGTGCTGAGATTCTGCAATGGTGTCTGTTAGGTAGCACTTGTCTAATTATTCTAATTATTCTAACTTTTGGACCAAATTACAATGGATGACGTAACAGTGATATGACAACGATACTTGAAGCTTCTTGACATTGTCTGCATGAACTCGTTACCGAAGGTGGTTTGCAGTAAACAATTTCTTTTTGTCTAATTAAAGTTTTGCTACAAGTTAGGGATAATGGCCCTGCCCTTACGCAAAATAGTACTCATAGTGATATTTGGCTCTCTTATTTTGATTTCTGTGTTTCTTTTAGGATTTTTCGTAAGAAAACCAGGAGATGCTGGATTTGCAAAGACCAAATCTACCACAAATGAGTGGTCTATTGTTGAAACCTCCAATAAAATCGTAGCAGAAATGGATTCACTAAACATTGAAACCAATCTGAGGTAAAACGTTAATGCTATTTGTTCCTGCTTGAAATTAGATTTCTCCTTGCTGATTGCAGTGTGAAATATGATATCAAGAGAGCAAAAAATTAGTTGTAGATAGAAGAAACACAACGATATCGTTGTATTAATACTTAACTTGGATTTACCGGACCTATATCTGTGTTTTGAGTACTTATCATCATGTACGCTACCATGTACAGGGGCGAAAATGCAAGCTGAAGGATAGCTTCTTTAGATATGTGTGTAAAGATGGGTAAAAATGACTTTCCAGGTGGGATCGTAGTGAATATTTCAATTTTGTTGGTATCTGATTACGTTTAGTTGCTTCATTATTATATGTATAAATAGCTATTTACGATATCATTATAATTTATCAGCAGGTAAATTCTGTTGTATGAAATTTAAACTTCAAGCTGAAACCTACAGGAAAATCTTATTTAGTTTGGTAGATGGGGTGTATCACAGAACGGCTTGATTGGTGTTAGACAAGAAGAATTCAGTGTAATGCAAGGTATTAAAAGACAAGGTCTTGAGCAAGAGATTGAATTTTATGGCCTTTCCTTTGTCAAAATGAACTGAAACAAAGTCTACACTTTAGCAATAAATGTGTCACTACCCTTATATAATGGAATTAATCAAATTGGGTTTTCGATTGTCTAATGGACAGGGACATTTGTCTTTCACGAATTATCGACTTCCAATAGAACCAGTAATCAAAAGATTTATTGATTAGCAGGTTAATTACGTGCACATTTTACTTGTGTATGTTCTTTGCTTCTTTTAACAACGCATATAAAAAGTTAATTGATTCCCTTAAGTTGGTGTGTTAGGATTTGCTCTGGGAAAATCCAACATAAAAAGCTAAGGTAGAAACGTGCAATGAGGCATAGTCAAGAAATAAAAAAAATTTGCATATCCTTGAGTTTATGGTCTTGTAGATCAGAGTACTTGTCATTTGATAGGCCTATTAGAAGTAGTTTTTGAAGTTGACTGTAAAAATGGCCTTTTTAAATGAAAACAGCCTATTCAATGAAAATTATTCGGGCAAGTAAAATTAATTTTCTAGAAGTGGGAAGAATCAGTCAATGTCAGTCAAACGAAACAAATCCCCTTATCTTTTAGACTAGGATAAAACTATGAAAACAAATTTGGTTTCAATATCTATTCTCACTAAGAAAGAAAAGTGCGACCACAAGTGAAGTAAATATTTAAAATATTTGTTTGTAACTCTCAAGTTGCAAACACAAATTTCAAAGAAGGCAGTTTTCTATGTAAATAATGGAGAGGAAAGGAGAGAGGACTACGAAGCAAAAGAGCCAAGCCGACATTTGAAGTTTGTCTCTGTTAGAATTCTTTGTTATGGGTGATCACTCCCAATATCAGGGTGGCCGTAAATTAAGGGTAGCAAATTCTTCGCAAATTTACTTACTTTTGATAAAACATGCTGATTAATGGGGAAAAAAACTGTATCAACGAAATTAAATCAGCAAAGTAAAAATATAACAACAAATCTCTTGGAAAATTGTGTAACCCAGAAAGTTTTGAAAAATTATTAATGAGATTGTGTCCACAAAATCCGCGCCATGTAAAACTAAAGCCAACCAAATCAGATCAGATAATAAACAATCTTCCCATTCTTTTCTTCTTCCTCAAGAGTCCCCCGCTTTTTGAAGGCTAATTGCTGACTAAACTGAAGATATTTAATTTGTTCTGTGTTGTAGATCCTCACGACTTGCTGAGACGTCTGATATTGTCACTTCATTGTATCTTTGGCTGGCTTCTTTTCATTTTCCAGATATTCTGATGCCTAAAACTTTTCTGTCCCATGTTTAGTTTCTCGTCTTTCCGTGTGTCTATACCGAATTATGAACCACTTAGCAGCTGTCCCAGGTTTTTTCTACATGCTTAATTTTTCTCTTAATACTAGGCCACCAAAAATAACTTCGGGCTAAAAAGTTCATCTGAGCATCCCATGAATAGGCTTTATGAAGAAACTGCAAAATTTTTGGTTTTAAACTAGTGGGAATAACAACTCCAGAATGCCACAATGAAAATATCTGGTGAACAGAGAGTTCATTCAATTCTTTGTGAAAAAGTCTTGGACTGTTCACCAATTATAACAGGCCATTCTGATAAAACAAATTGAGTAGCATTTCCCACAACTGAATCCCGTGCACCGGGTTTAGCAATTGGAATTGTTGTGACTGGTGTTGTTTCAAGGGAATTCATAAGATTAATTAGCTCACCAGGTACTAGCAAACTGGTAACCTACTTAAAGTATGGGCGTGTCCAAATAATTTGCTAGGCTTATGAACGAACTGATAATTAAATATGATGGCCAAACGCTGCTTACTGTGCAAAAGCTAGAACTAGGCAGCCCTTACATTTTATTTGACAACGTATCCAAGGGTCTGTGGTAATTGTTAATTATTAATAATCCGTGCCCATAAAGCATACTATCTTGACTCTCCTGACAACAGGACGTGCTTCCTTTTTCAATTGGTTGTAGTTACGCTCTGCTACTGAAAGTGGACGGGAGACAAAGATGATAGGTTTGTCTACAACATTAAAAAGTGTGAAATTGCTGCAGCAACTCCAAATGGTGAAGCATCACAGCCAATACTATTAGCTTCTGTGGATAAAAATGTACTGGAATTTGAGTAGACTGTAAGATAGATTTGACCTCTTCAAAACATTTTTCCTGTTCCTGAGTCCATACACACTTCACATTCTTCTGCATCATGGGGTGTAATTTGGTTAGTAGCGCTGACATATTTGGACCAAATCTCCCTTAATAATAAATCAGGCTCCCAGAACTTTTAAATTCTGTAATATATTTTTGGTATTCCCTCAACTTCGCCTCTGACTGCCTGAATCCTAGTCGAATTCATTGTGCGGACAAGATAAACAATTTCTTGCATCATAAAATCACACTTCCATTGCTTTAGTCTGATACTTGTTGAAGGTGAAAGCTATACAACCTTTTCCAAATTTCAAAAATGGTTCTCTCTGAAATTCCTGTGATCAGGGTATCGTCCGGTAAGTAGAAACGTAAGTAGAAAGTCCCTGTAAAAAGTTATTTGTAATTTGTTGAATGAAGGAATGATCAATACCAAAACAAAGTCGGTTTATACGCAAACTTCCTTCCCATTATTAATTGTGGTCAGTTTCTGCGTTTCTTCATCCGAAGGTTCTTGTAAATTAGCATTGCTTAAATCTAACTTTGTAAGTGCTTTTCTCTTTTTCTTTGTTGTCTTGGGAATGGTATAGCCATCAGTTCTCATTACTTGATCATCTCCACAAATCATGACTGATGCATCTGCTTTAAGCTGGGTACTATTGGTGTTGTCCATTTAGAAAAGGGTATTGGTTTTATCACCTTTTCTGAATGAAGTCGAGGTAATTCCTCATAAGCCTTCTCCTTCGTGACAAGAAGGCACATGCAGTGCTTTTAAAAAATTTGGTACTGCTTCTTTATCTGTATAGCTCTTGCCAGTGACGCTTACAAGGGTGCCTAATCCTTCTTCCTATAAACTATAAAACTTACTTAAAAGCAAATTAACCTGGTTAGAGAAACTGAATGCCCATTTTAGGCCGTTTTGGCTACCTTAACAATTTGTATTTACAAGACTATTGTTACTAGCAGAACTTTTTTCTTTTTATCTAAATATAGGTATTTTTCTGAAGGCCCACACCAAGCTGCCTCAAAGCGCAATAATGAACTGGGGGATGAAATTCACCGACGATTTTTATCCTATGGGTTTCTGTCACGAAAGGAAAGGTATAAAGTGTTGTTATCGTATCCCAAAAGAGATAAACAAAATAAAGTTGTTTTGTTGACTGAGAAAGGAGATGCACATTTTACGTCAAAAAAAATTGAAGACAAATTAGGTCCAGATGAGGATCTCCAGAAGTCTCTTCAACCATTTTTAGCTTATTCACCAGCAGGAGAGGTGAAGGTTAGTGGTACAGAGATCTTTTCTTTTGCGTAGTTCATGCAATGTATGAAGAAATATCCGAAGTAATCTATACAAATTTGACTGAACACTATAAATGCACTGTCATTGCATCCCTTAGCCCAGTAGCAAAAGGTATTTTACAGAAGAGATCGCCAGCAACTGTCGCAATTATACTCAATGAAAGATCAGAATAAGGTTAAAAATACAGGTCCTCCTAATTTTAATACTTACATTAAAAATAAAGAGGAAGTTTTAGATAAGAACTACATTTCTGCATTCTCGGTTTACTTTTTTATTTATCCCTTATTTTGCATATGGTATTGTTTCAAGAAAAAACTGGCATCAAAACACCCCTTTTTGTGAGGCTAAGACCGAACGCTAATAAAGAACTTGCTAACTTATCATGTGACATGTTTGACATGATATGACATGACATGGTTCGGTGTGAGTGACATTTCTGCACAGTATTCACATGATTTTTAAGGTTTTTAGTATCTAAATTGCCCGTTTTCAAAATTGCAATAATATCTAAATATATCCTAAAAATATCTTTATATTATCTGAAGAGTATTGAAGATGGTTTACTAGATTACCAATGAGAGATTTTTGTGAATTAAATTTATTCACGATGAATTCTCTCAAGTCAGGCATTTCATTGTTTTTGTCCATTGGGAAACCTCGAAGGAGGGGGGGGGGGTACACAGCCTCGCTNTTGCCCGTTTTCAAAATTGCAATAATATCTAAATATATCCTAAAAATATCTTTATATTATCTGAAGAGTATTGAAGATGGTTTACTAGATTACCAATGAGAGATTTTTGTGAATTAAATTTATTCACGATGAATTCTCTCAAGTCAGGCATTTCATTGTTTTTGTCCATTGGGAAACCTCGAAGGAGGGGGGGGGGGTACACAGCCTCGCTAATTTAACACTGCAATGTTTACGCTTAAGTACTATACCTTCAAGTATTGAAAGAAACCTGTAAATGATTTTATAATAGAACATATATTGCTTAATTTCTGTTCTGTTACAGGCTGATCTCATTTATGTTAACTATGGGCGTGAATCTGATTTCAAGCTCTTAAAAGAGAAATTTAATATCAATTGTGTGGGTCAGATCGTTGTCGTAAGATATGGAAAAATAGGAAGAAACGTAAAGGTAAGAGATACATTTTTAAGTTGGTATACCTTTATTTGGTAATATATTTTTTTTCTTCTGATACTAAACAACAATATTATTTAAGTTCTGTTTCCTATCAACATCGACATCAATATCACTGTTAACATCGGAAATAAAGTACAGGGTTTGGTGTTATTTTATTGACTTATCTCGATTACACTACTTTTTCGAAAAAGATTGCTGCCATTTCGCCCTTGTTGTTTTAATCATTTCAGCTATAATTATGTCAGACAAATTCTGCCCTTCAGAAGAGAATTTATACTCTAGGATAGTACATAAAAACAAACCCCAAGAGAAACAGGAAGAACGCAGTGGAGGGTAGAGTTTAGTTTTAACAAGAAAGTAATTATGATTAAATTAGGCACAATTTCAACATGACTATAAAAAAATGTTACTTGAAAAATGTTTATTAAGGACGAAAATTACTAACATTCTTAAGTCTTCCAATGAGAGAAATGATCAGTGAACGTGCTGTTGATACTTAGCTAAAATTCTGAGTTAGCATTAACAAGAAAATAAAAGTATACCAGCTAAAAGGCCGAAACAGGATGGGGTACAAATTTCAATGCAGTGACACAAGTAGTGTGAAGTAGCCTAGGCTTGAATGTTGACCCAGACCCCAGCCATAGTGATTAGAAACCTAGGTCTGGGGCTAGTGCCTTTGACATAGTATTAGAAGACAAAACGTCAGAAGGGAGATTACGAAGCCTGGCAGATTAATTTGTTACTTCGTAAATAAGCTCCGGAAGTACAAGAAAGGCAAAGGCGTGAGCACAGGGGGTATCAGAGTTTATGACTGATACTGTCGAATTCTCTTGAAAAGAACACAAAAATTTTCAATGACACTCGGTGTCACCTAAAATTACATTGTAATGCAATTAGCTAGAGATTTTTTATCAGTAGGAAAAGTGTTACAATGTTTATTACAAACAAGCTTGTCAGTGAATACCAAAGAATATTTTGAAAGCACTGCCGGATATTTCAACTTTATCTCTGGAACACCTTTTTGCGGACTTTTGTTAGCAGACCCATTGCTCGTTTTTTGTTGGGTTTTTTTTTCACACAAGCAACGAACACTCAGTTGCTCTTTTCACCTGTGACTGAGTTTCATTTTCGCGATTGTTACGTACAATGATTCGATATGAATTCGCTAGGTTGGATGAACTTTACTACTTACTTTACATGTGAAATACAGTTCTACGAATAAAATTTTTCAATATTTGATTTAGAAAAAAAAATTGATCAGCAAGAATTTTCAGTAAATTTGAACGTATTCAACTATGTCCTTGTGAAATAAAAGATCATAACATATTTTCAAATAATATAATGCACATATTGTTCTTGATACCACATTTGGAAAATATTTTGTGACATAGTTTGGCATCGAAAAAAAAAATTCGAATAAATATTCCACCAGCTTTTAAAATTTCTTTTAAAACAGAAAAGAACAAACAATAGACATCAAAGACAATTTGAATCAAATAAAAAGTTACAAAATTCCTCATGGACAATAGGGGTGCTAATTATGTTTTATGGCTCTGAAAATTGGCCTTTGAAAACCGAACAGTTAAAAATGTTAAAAAGAATTTAATGACAGATAGTCAGTTGGATATATCANCCCTTGTGAAATAAAAGATAATAACATATTTTCAAATAATATGATGCACATATTGTTCTTGATACCACACTTGGAGAATATTTTGTGACATAGTTTGGCATCGAAAAAAGAAATTCGAATAAATATTCCACCAGCTTTTAGAATTTCTTTTAAAAGAGAAAAGAACAAACAATAGACATCAAAGACAATTTGTATCAAATAAAAAGTTACAAAATTCCCCATGGACAATAGGGGTGCTAATTATGTTTTATGGCTCTGAAAATTGGCCTTTGAAAATCGAACAGTTAAAAATGTTAAAAAGAATGTAATGACAGATAGTCAGTTGGATATATCAGTTTCAAGTAATTTTTTGTGTATAACACCTGTAGTGGGTTTGTGGACAATGTTTTCTGAAGATGACCTGGTTGTATTTGGAAAAACAGTACTTGGTATGAAAGTCGAGTTGGAAAAGTCGAGAGGTAGATAAATATAAGTCTGAAAAAGACAATAATTAGAACATTCGAATCAGCATGAACTGGTCAAGCTTCAAGGAGAAGAATTGTCAGCAAAATGCTACTTTGAATACCTTGGTTTAGTGATTGATGCAGATGGTCTATATAAAAGATGATGAGAGTCTAGAATTAAAATACAATGGACACGATAGTAAGACTTATTAAGGGCCTTCCACGAAAGTTCGAGTGGAAATCAAGAGTTAAGTCTACAAAGTAATGGTTAGGTCACCAACGTTATATGGGAGTGAGTGCTGGACTTAAGCCAAAAGAGAAGAGTAAAACCTACAGGTGATCGAGGTAAAAATATTACATTGGAGTCAAGGAATGTCTAGGGAAGATAGAGTTTTAAAATGACACAATCAGGAAAAATACTGCAGTTTTTCAAGTTGCTGGTTTTCTAACAAAGAAACGACTTTTTTTGTCCAGTTACATTTTGCGCGGAGGAAAATATCATGAAAAAGAAGTTCACCGGAAGTATAAGTAAGATAAAAGCGACCAAGACGCAGATCAGAAATGAAATGGATTGACAGAATGAACTGAAATAGACAAAATAACATAGACCCAGATATGTTTAATGACAGAAAAGAGTGGTCTCTTTCTTCAATCTTTCATTTGCATGGTATGGGAAACAAAAAAACTTTTGGGTACAGAAACACTCGTGGTTATGAACAAAAAGTTTTTTCCTGTATGTGGCTCTTGTTAAAGATATTCATCAAAATCACGAAGTATGCCATTTAAAACACCTTTATTTAATTTTTTAACTTCTCATCACGGTCCAAAAGCATTATCAACCCAGAACATATTTTGATTGTTAGACACATTTAGTTGAATCGAAGAGATCTTTTTGGTTGCAAAAGACAAGGCCATTCTTACAACAAGAGTGATTCTGAAACAAGTCATGGATGTTCAGATCACAATTAAAACCTTACTGAATGGGTAATATTAAAAGAGGTGACTTGAAATCGGGACAAATTGTAGACTACATGCAACTGACTGTA
>RDPX01000136.1:847268-903848 GCA_003991215.1 Morbakka virulenta | reverse complement strand
AGAAAGCTGAGCCGTTTCCTCCACCACTATCTATAGAATATCTTTCTGATTTTAACCCTGGTGACGTTTCCTCTCCCCTTGAGGAACGTTCATCAATAAGGATGCTTTATTTGTCATTTTTTCCAGAACCTTCTTAGGGTTTCTATTTTCAGTCTATTAGAATTTTTGCTTGCTAAAAGTTTGGAACTTTGTATCTTGCTAGAGTTTTCCTTACACCTCAGCCCATCTTTTATCTCTATAAATCTAGCATCCACCCTTGCACGGAGTTTTCTCCGGCAACATGGCCAGAGTGTTATGTCTCAGAAGCTCTGTGCTGCACTGATGAGCCCACAAAGGGCGAAAGGGTACTGTCTGCAGATTGAGTATATATTTATATATATTTTATATATTTTTATATATTTTTATATATTTTTATATATTTTTATATATTTTAATATATTTTTATATATTTTTATATATTTTTATATATTTTTATATATTTTTATATATTTTTATATATTTTTATATATTTTTATATATTTATATATTTTTATATATTTATATATATTTATATATTTTTTAATATATAGTAGCCAAACATAAAAATAGTAAAAAGTAAGGAAATGAAAAATTACATATGTAATTCTCGGATAGTGTAAATTATGGGATAGTGAATTATGTCTATTCATTGGGAAGATGGTTAAATAATTTTGGTTCTGCGCAATAGAAGGAGCTTCTCGATTATTCTAGCCTCAGGCTCGTTAGTTACAATGGTGTATCGTAGTTTCTAGTGTTTTTCGTGTACCCATTCATTTGAAAATAGTTTTCTAGGATTGGTGCATACGTCTCCTTCAATGCACTCTAAGGCTCTTGATTTGATCATCTCCTTCAATGCACCCTCGCCCAGTCTCTAAGGCTCTTGATTTGATGATCGATCCTGATGAGTTGATGTTGTTTGATTTCTCATTTGTGCTTATTCGACATGCTCACTCGTTTGACTTGTTGACCATTGTGCATTGCAAAGCTTTACTTGACCACCATAAAAATAGGCAAAAATATAAAACAAACCAGCAATACGTCTTCGGTTAGGACAAACATTGGTTACAAACTGACACCTTAATACTTACTTTGTGCTTAAAGCAATTATTCCACTAGTTTTCACAAAAAACCTACCAGTAACAATAAAAGCCAAATTGTGTATATCTGTGCTCTTTGAGAGTATTATCCTTTTAGTATTTTTAATATCATATTTATTTATTAAAAAAACCCTCCTACTTTAGTTTTTGTGCTTTTTTTGCAGCAACATTCAAAGCTTCTACATGACAGAGCAGTGGCATACATTAACTTGGATACAGTTGTTTTTGGTATGGCTTGTGATTACAACTGAACAGTAATAGAATATTCTTATATATAAAAAAGTGAAACTTAACTATCGTTTTTCTGCAAATTTCACCACAAGGATAAGTGTGACAGGCCAAATGCGGAAAAGGTGATTGTATTCACAGAAAGTGATTAAAATGGTGAATCAGAAGGTCCAAAAGTATGTTATTGAGGAAGCGTATTGGTTAAAAGAACACAAACCTTCAAAATATATTTCCAAAATTTTGTTTGTTCTTACCGCTAGGGAAAACAAAAAGAATTTTGTTGTTTCGAGTTTATTTTTGATGAAGTAAGACAGTCTTTATGCTTTCTTTTGAGCCATTAATGAAAAATCCAATCATGAGCTATGTATTCTGTGTTAAAAGCATCAAAAAGTCCAGAAATGTCATTGCTGTAGCAGAGTTCACTTTCTGTAGAATAATATCCAACAAGACGCTTTGATCTTTTACGATACTCAGTTACCTTAGCTTCTGGAGCAAGTAACTTCCATCGCTGTAAACCTGACGCCAGAATTTCATTTTCTCTTTTGCCAAAACTAAATCTCTTACTAAATCACTCAAGAATTCTTGATCAATTAAATGTGGTTTTGGAACAGTGTCTTCAGGAACATATTCACGTATGGGTGATTCATCACTATCGGAATCAGAAGTTTCCAACCAGATACGGTCAACAGAAGAAGGTGTTTTTGGAACTGGTAATTCAGAGCTACATGATAACGGTAAAATTGGAAATTGTTATTTTTAAGGATATTAAGGGATAGTGTCCTGAGTATACCCCTTAATGTCAATGATACAAAAGAAGCAATTAGTTTGATAATTTTCTTGTTATCTATACATCATGGATACTGCAAATTTCATAGTATTCATTTTCCCTGAAAATCGCATATTTAAATTATTGGTGCAGTCACTCTAGCAACAGTGAGGTGCCAATTGTTTGTCTTGGTTTCCTATCATGCACCCAAAGTCAAAATATAGTCTTCCAATGCGATCATAGGCAAAATATAGTCTTCCAATGCGATCAATTATATTTCTTCTCTGTTTTATTAAAGTCAGTTTTCCACAAATATAGCAGAATTTGTCTGCTTNAAAACAAACCAGCAATACGTCTTCGGTTAGGACAAACATTGGTTACAAACTGACACCTTAATACTTACTTTGTGCTTAAAGCAATTATTCCACTAGTTTTCACAAAAAACCTACCAGTAACAATAAAAGCCAAATTGTGTATATCTGTGCTCTTTGAGAGTATTATCCTTTTAGTATTTTTAATATCATATTTATTTATTAAAAAAACCCTCCTACTTTAGTTTTTGTGCTTTTTTTGCAGCAACATTCAAAGCTTCTACATGACAGAGCAGTGGCATACATTAACTTGGATACAGTTGTTTTTGGTATGGCTTGTGATTACAACTGAACAGTAATAGAATATTCTTATATATAAAAAAGTGAAACTTAACTATCGTTTTTCTGCAAATTTCACCACAAGGATAAGTGTGACAGGCCAAATGCGGAAAAGGTGATTGTATTCACAGAAAGTGATTAAAATGGTGAATCAGAAGGTCCAAAAGTATGTTATTGAGGAAGCGTTTTGGTTAAAAGAACACAAACCTTCAAAATATATTTCCAAAATTTTGTTTGTTCTTGCCGCTAGGGAAAACAAAAAGAATTTTGTTGTTTCGAGTTTATTTTTGATGAAGTAAGACAGTCTTTATGCTTTCTTTTGAGCCATTAATGAAAAATCCAATCATGAGCTATGTATTCTGTGTTAAAAGCATCAAAAAGTCAAGAAATGTCATTGCTGTAGCAGAGTTCACTTTCTGTAGAATAATATCCAACAAGACGCTTTGATCTTTTACGATACTCAGTTACCTTAGCTTCTGGAGCAAGTAACTTCCATCGCTGTAAACCTGACGCCAGAATTTCATTTTCTCTTTTGCCAAAACTAAATCTCTTACTAAATCACTCAAGAATTCTTGATCAATTAAATGTGGTTTTGGAACAGTGTCTTCAGGAACATATTCACGTATGGGTGATTCATCACTATCGGAATCAGAAGTTTCCAACCAGATACGGTCAACAGAAGAAGGTGTTTTTGGAACTGGTAATTCAGAGCTACATGATAACGGTAAAATTGGAAATTGTTATTTTTAAGGATATTAAGGGATAGTGTCCTGAGTATACCCCTTAATGTCAATGATACAAAAGAAGCAATTAGTTTGATAATTTTCTTGTTATCTATACATCATGGATACTGTAAATTTCATAGTATTCATTTTCCCTGAAAATCGCATATTTAAATTATTGGTGCAGTCACTCTAGCAACAGTGAGGTGCCAGTTGTTTGTCCTGGTCTCCTATCATGCACCCAAAGTCAAAATATAGTCTTCCAATGCGATCAATTATATTTCTTCTGTGTTTTATTAAAGTCAGTTTTCCACAAATATAGCAGAATTTGTCTGCTTTATTCCTGCATCCACTAAAAACCATTTTTCAAACTGAAGAAGTTGCGCAAGGAGACGTTATTGATTTGCGCTGAAAGTTGCAAAGCATTAAAATCAGCCCGACGAAATCAGTGAAGCACTTGCTAATTGTAGGCATCTGATTGTGCAGGCACTGCACTTTACATTGTAATGCACGTTTCAGGCAGGTGTTGAAAGACAGGAGATTGCTATTTAAGTCAACCTGTTGATGTCATTCACAATAACAAGCAAGTCTGTCTTACCATCTTCCCAGACGAAGCTAAATAAGATTTTTGAAGGTATGATTGATCAATATTTAAACACCAAAAAAAACCTTGAAGACAAGATATTGCTTTTTGAGAGCATCACTTAGTCATACAACAAGGACAGAATTGTGAAAGAAATTAGCAAATGAACAAGCTGATTGTCATCTAAATTACTGAACATTATAAAAGAAACTTATTATTTTGCTTAGCTGAAAGTTACTTTTTGATTTTATGTACATGGTATTTATACAGGTAATATTTCATTTGATTAAGCCTTAGTTTATAGACGAGTCTATAACCTATATCGCTCCTCTCTATTTACTATGATTAAACTATTAAAATGATTTGATTTAAGTCCAGGCTGTTATTAAAAACTTAACCTTAACAAAAGGGAGAGGGCGTTGTATTATTCTCTATCAAAAATAGATTTTATGATGGTAAATTGTTGCACAAAAACTAATTCTGAAGGATAAATTAAGCCAGAGATATTTAATTAATTTCATAAATATGTCATCAGAAATTTTTGTTGGAATTTCATTACACTTTTTAAACTGTAGATCCTTTCTATATTTGTTTCACTTTTTGAAATATACAACTCCCCCAGGATGAGGGGGGGGCACTCATGAAAATAATGAATACTGCCATGATTCTACGAAATTTCAGGTTATGCAAATGGCAAGTATCTAAAAACTGATTTCATGGCACCAGTGTAAATCATTGTATAGGTATATCCCTTGTTATATAAGTTAAAATGAGGAAATTTTTATTTTTAGAATATTGACAACATTTGTGACAAGAAATATGATAAAGTAATATCACAACTAAAACCTTCTTTTAGTTTACTTCTTTGAAAACAAAAATTGGAAAATTATCAAGAACTGTTTGTCTGGATGAAAAACTAATCTCATTTTCGTTATCAAGACAATCAAATAATTAATCAAAGTGAACTGTCGCTTATTATTGAATTTTTTTAGAGTATTAGGCAATGGTTTTTGTTCCTGTTGGAGGAGCAATATCATTTTTGGTCGCTTTTAGGCAATTATTTTACGGTGCAACCTATAGGATTTTTTTAGTAACATATGCATATTATCACCATAATATGCACAAATAATTTTTGTGTTTATTCTATATCTTTTTACAGGAAATTATTCTCTGAAAGCTGCTGGAAGTCCATTACTTTATAACATACTCTATAAAGCTGCAAAAGAGGTAAGACCTATTAACTTAGATATATTTAAGTTCAATAGTATTAGTAACCCAATGCTAAAAAAAGCCATATGAACTAGCTTACATCTAAAACGAGCACATTCTTTTGGAAAAAAGAACTTTAAATATTTTGTTAGAATAAACTTAAAACAATTTGAGCTTTCTTATTAATTTTCCTTTCTTTTCTCTTCCAAAAAATAACAGTATGAAAATAACATTCGATTTTCGTCTTCCTCTTCTTCTTCTTCTTCTTCTTCTTCTTCTTCTTCTAGTGTCATGGCATGTAAAGCCATAGATGAATCGTGGTGGCGTGCCCTTCTTCTGCCTTCTTGCTATTTACCTTAATCTCTTTCCTCCTCTTGGCCTTTTCTCCTCCATCTGAACATCAATAACACTCCTTTCTAATTGTTCTTCCCCTCCCATCTGTACCAAATAAAGATTCCATTGCTTATTTCAAATATTAGTATCAAGCAGTCGTTTTTCATTTCCGTCCTTGCCTAAAATTCTTCGTTCGTCATCTATTTCATCCATGATTTTCCCATTATTCTTTTTTGCTATAAACTAATACACTCTCAACTCACTCGCGTTTTTGATGCCAACAATCCACTACGGTATGTTTTGCTGACGTTGTGAAAATAAGATGTAATGTCAGCTGCAACAAGCATGCGGTGTTTATTGTTTAATTCAATAAACTGCTCAATAAACCACATATATTGAGAAATACACATCATTATTATTATTATAATTTTACGTTATTATGATTTTTTCCCTTTTTGTTTTTTCCTACTACTTGCAAGTAGTAGGAAAGTTACCGATTAAATGTCTCTTGTCTTCTTGCAAAGAATATAAATCTTTTCTTATAGAGGCTTGGAAAAGACATACTGCGACAAAAAGTGCATTGTATGAGTGATGGGGAATTGTGTAAGCAAAAGAGTACACAGAAACAACGGAGCATGGTAACAGAGAGAGAAAGAGAAAGGGAAAGAGAGGAAAGTGAAGAGTAAACGTTGTTTTAGGATAATAAGGGAGGGCATTGTGTGTTTTGTGAATGGTTTGAATTGGCAGTTGTTTCCATAGAAATTGTTATTATGTTATTATGTTTCTAAGAACGTTAGTTGTTCAGAGCTATTCTTGCTTCTCTTTACTGTATATATAAATATGTATATTGAGGAATGCTTATTCATTTAAATAAATCAGTCAATAAATATATATATATATATATATATATATATATTTATTGACTGATTTATTTAAATGAATAAGATGATAGTCGAGACAATTTCCATGGAAACAGAGAGCTTAACTCTCAAACACCAATATGGTTATACCACAACTGATGAATCCTGGATGCTCTTTGGTAAACCTGCATGGAGGGCTTACTTAACTGTGACCGGATAGAGTCATTGTTGTGTTTTTTCTTGTAGTGTTAATACTCATATTTCGTGGATCTTAAAACTTGTGCAATGTTGTTGTTGGGACCAAGAACGGTCAAATCTGTTCCAGGTCTGACAAGCCTTATAAGTGTTTCAGCTAATAGCACACTCTTGGCTCCAACATACTTTTACATGTATGTCATAAATTCGGAGTCGTAACAGCATTAGTTACGTCTTCAAGGAGCCTAACTCAAAGATTTTTAAAAAATGCTCTTAAGAGGTTTGTGATATGTGCTGATCATGGATGACCTCACCAAAATGTATAAATGCAGTCTCTTACATGCAGGTAAAACAGCAAGTAATGTTGTTGTTTTTTATGTGAATGGTTTATTTCTGTTGGTATAAGAGATTGGATGAAAAACTGCGCAGATCGTCCATTGTGGAGAAAAGCTGCACTAAGGCCTTTAGGCTGTGCATCAATTTCAAATTCAAAAAAATTGATAGAACCAAATTATGAGAGCACTTTATTTTTCAAGTGTTGCATGTCATTTAATATTAACCTAGATTCTGTATGTTTTTACATAGCGACAGAAGCTTCTAGAAGCGCACACATGAAAGATCTTCAATTTGAAAATATTCTTACTTTTTGATATAACTCATTCGATGCGGGAAAAATGCTGAATAATAAGATGCTTGTTTAACTGTTTTTCCCAATTTTTCGTTTTGCATTTCAGTCAAGCGTTTTTAAAGTCAAGCCATTGTTTTATTCTGCTGTGATACATCCGTCTAATCATACCTTAAAACCTTAATGCACCTTAATCAAACATTTATGTCAATCCATACTTGACTTATTGTTTTTGCATTATTCTCGTTCTTTTATTTGGAGTTTGTTACCTTTGTTTTACATTAAACAGAAGTTTGCTTTTAAAGATTTGTTTTACAGTATGTTGGTGTGGGAGACTGAATATACTGGCGGGCCTTGAAATACCAAAAGACAAAATGACAGTTAGCCAATAAGGTCCACAGAGCCGTATCAAAATGTCTTCATAGTCATGTGTTTCCTTTTTCATTTAAGTTAAAACTTGTCAAACTCTTGATCCAATTTCATCTTGTAGGTCAGCCTATCATATATTTGGTCACTATTAATTTTTTTCATCAGCACAAAACCTCATGGGTACATGGATGACTCCAACTTAATAGATGGCTGTTCTTTCTTTGAAATCCTTCAATTCTGCCTGTATCACTATACTTGCCCCCGATGAAGAACTACATGGTCACCTACATAGATATATTTATATTTTAATTGCTTCATCCTTTTAGATAGTAGACGTGTCGATAGTCATTTGCATCTATGTCTGCAGTGATGTCTCACTCTTTGTTTATCTATATTTGTGTATATGTGTGTTTGAGTGTAAGTAAAATACGTATATGAACATGTTTAAGAGCAAATGAAGGAGGTTAACATTATTTTTTCTAGACAGAGGATTCTTTTCAAAAAGGAGTAACAGCTTTCGACACACTCAAGAAAGCATATCCTTCAAAATCAAAGCCAGGAATGCCTTCGTAAGTATGCTTTGTCAATAGTTGCTGGATCAGCTTTCACATTCCTTCTTTGAATCAATTCAACTATTTAACAGAAGAGACACAAAAAGATATGTGAAGTTCTTTGGCTTTTCATGTTTCAGTGTTCCAAAAGAATTAAAGTGGTTACTGCTACAAAATGAGATTATACCTATAAATCTGAAGAATGGAATCCAATCAACGTCTTGAATCCAATGCCTTTTTCTTTTGACTCGTATTTGGTTAAAATTCATTGATATATTACGGTGTGTGTAACAGTAGTAATCTCTTCTGCTTGTTACTGTAGAATCTGCTAAAGTAGGCTACAGGGTACCAATGGTCTTTCTTTTAAATTCTCCTTAATCAATATTATTTTATTCTCTGAATATAGGCTGGTTTCATTTTTGAAACTTTCACTTTCACTTTGGTTTATATAAGGAATGCTGTAAAAAGATAAGATAAGCTCTTCAGGTGTTTCACCCTAAGCAAAAATTTGGAGACACTTTAGGACAAAGGTTTACTTTTCTTATTTGCTTTTCTTTTTTTGTACTTTTTAATTTATTGTTTACTTTATAGATTTCTCCCCTTCCCCAAATAAATCTTCAAAAACATGTACAAACTCAGTGCTGTTCTCATTCTAACGGAGAAACAAATTCGGTTGAGATGCAGTTGGGGTTCCAACCGCTGACCACTTGCAGAACGATCTGTTGATATAACCACTACTGCAGTTGTTATCGAGTCGTAATTACCGACAAGATAAAATCTTCTTGACGATTGTACTTCAACAGAAAACGAATTAATTGCAAGTTCTAATTTAAAAGTCCGTTATTTATCCTTGAGATGCTTAGTCTGCGGAATATACAGGAAAGCTGCATGGACTATTCCAAATAATTTTTTTCCAAGTATTTGTTTTCTTACTTCTTTTGATCTCGATTTATTCCTTTCCTTTTTAATTTTCCTTTCTTTGCATTCCTTTGCATTAAGAATTTTCACCCCTTGCCCAGAACTTTAACTGTAAGAAAATGGAACATTCTGTTGTACAGCATACTCGCTTATTTCTGATCAAATGCAGTAGGAGCTTCCTACCATTTTGGAAAACGTTAGTTTATGAAGTGTTGGTTGCTACTGGTTTTGATTAGCTTAAAAGAAACCATGCATCTTAAAGATGTTTGTTAGAAGTATTGCCATCATTTGTTAAAAAAAAATTCCAATCTTCAAATTGTAATTTCAGGTTGTTTTTCATTTATTTGCATACAGAATAGGAAAATTGCAACAACGGACTGACTACTTCGCGTTTTATCATAGACTGGGAATTCCATCATTGGATTTAGCATATTCTATGAAACAGCTGGTAACTATAACTTTTTATGTCACATTCGGATATGGTTCTTTGAAATGCTTTATTGAATAAGTGGACTTTGGATTTAGAAACTACATCATATCTTACGACATTGATTTGAAATGTTGATTGCTGCAGGTGACACAGTTCTAGGGCTGTATTCACTGTTCATATGTCATTTTGTTGGTAGACAAACTTAGAAGTACTACTGATTCATTTGTTCGCATATTTATTTTTTCAACGAAATTCATACCTGATTGCAACTCAACTTTGACAAATTGTTTTGCGGCCATGTATTATTAAGTGCGATACAAACAGGAGTGTACAATTTCAACAATAATATTATAATTTAATATTATTATTATCCATTAGTATTACTTCTTATTGGTGTTATTGCTATCATGTATTACTAAGATTGGCTGGAAAGAGTTGAAGCTAGACAACCTCAAGAGGTTGAGTCCCTACACTTAACCATGTACTTCTGGATTTAACTGATTCTGGCTAACAGTACCCTATTAGGACCGCTTACCAGGGTTACAGTACAAGTATAGGACTGCAATGTATCCGAATTACTGATTGGCATATGAAAGTGAAACGTCACTGGTGATCAGAGAAATACTGATAGGTGGATTTCGCTTTAAAAGATCATGGCTACAACAAAAGATTAAGTTAGATTGATATTGCAGGTTGCAGTAGTCCTGGAGGTCTTAGTCCAACTAATATTCCCAGGGAATGTACCATTTAAAAAATTAGGAAAGACTAACTGTTTCGGCAAAAAGTGTCCCAGCCGAAACTCAACTGGCAGTGCACTCAGCACAGCCAGTTGTGATAAGATGGGCAAACATTAATCTTCATCCAACTGCTGTTTGAACTTTGAAACATTGAATATGAAAAGCCTTTTAAAACCAAGAAGTTAAGCACTTTTAAAAAATTTCTTTCGCTTATTTTAGCTTCTGCATTTTTTTGTAGAACAGAAATTGTAGTTATCTTTCTAAAGATAATATTTTAATTGGTCATCTTATTATCTTGGTTATCTTTAGAAATTTTAGAAATTTTAACAATAAATAAATAAGTAAATGTGTTATTCAAAAAACGATTTTATTAGATAATGACTTTGTCTGTATATAAAAATACAGGAAAGATGGAGGTGATAAATATACAGAACTACTAACTCAAAAAGAAAAGTATCGAGTGATTTATTCGCATAGAAACAAACACAGAAAATGGGTTGCACTGATATATGATGAAAGGACATTCAGGTGAATCTGCCACTATGAAACAAAATAAAAACTATCAATACTTAATCTTAAAGAAATCCGAAATAACAGGTTGTTAATTCAAGCATAAGCTTCAGTAGTATAGATTGTGAGTATGATACTGTAAAACAATTTTTAAAGAAATAGTTAATCTAATATTGCTAAATATGAAACATAATGATGTTGTAATTGTTGGTATAAATAGTAATGAGAGAGTAGTTATAGAAAAAATAAGGACAAAGTTTGTACATTTAGCCTATGGTTGAGAAATAACAGTGGTGATAAATTTGGTTCCAAAAGAAAAAACACAAAAATCACACTCAGACTTTTGCAGACGGCAGCATAACAAATAAATAGAATATCTATATGTTTATCTATATGTTTATCTATATAGCTGAGGGGGTTCTGTTAAAGCAAGGACGAGTTTGACAGTATACGGTAATGAAATGTCTCTTAAGAGAATCTTTCTATTTATTAGCTAGGAAAAGGCACTTGCGTTTGGCTTTGGATTTTGTTAAGTTAAGCGAATAACAGTTAAACTCTAAAACTATAACTATTATTACCTCTTGTTGTTTATTTCTCTTTTAGAATTCAAAATACAACACATCATTCTATCCAGTATATCATACAATGCATGATACATTCACCTGGATGAAAAAGTTTGTTGATCCAGACTTCCGATGCCACTTGACTGTTGCACGAGTAGCTTCTTTGTGCCTGATAAATATTGCTGATTCCTCTTTGATACCCTGGAATGTAAACGATTATGCATTTGAGATGAATAATGGGATCAATAAATTAAAAGAACTTTTCAAAAAAGCCAATGCATCCAGTTTTAAAACTAATATAAGTAAGTTGAGTTTCTAAATAATATAATACTTTATCACTTTCGTCGGACAAAAAAGAAAATCAAGATACTTTGTTTGTCAGTGTTTAATACTAATCTGAAACTGAAGCAGCTACTTCTAAAGTTTTAAATAAAATTTGAATTTATATTGGCCTTACACGTTTATTTTTTTTGCTAATTTTTTTGTTCAGCTTTAGTTTCAAACAAGTTTTGCCCTACTTAGAGTAATGAACAATAAAAAGGGAAAATTTAAGGCAAATTAAATCATTCTTTTTGTATTTTAAATAAGTCAGATCAACAGAAGGAAAACATTGTTTGATGGAAGGGAATACTACAGCTAGACACTTCGAGAATAGAGCGTATTTTCATATTAAAATTTTTCATTTGCTGATGGACTACACCATTATAATAAAGATACTTTATCAATTTAATGCCATTTTCCAATTTATAGCCACTTTCTAAATACGTTAGAGTGCCAGATGAACTGTAAGTCCTGCTATAAAAGTAAATTCTCTTTTCCAAGAAATTTGAAGTCTTTAAAAGTACATAGAAAAGAGGAGAACCATTGAAGGTTAGATCACATTTTCAGCTAATGCAATCAAAAGCAATTCCTATAGCCCTGGGAAAGAATGGTGTTACAAGAGATAATGTTTAGACTTTTGAAGCCTAAACATTAGTCCTAGGAGCCTATTAATGAAAACTATGGCTATTAAATTTTAGAGTATAACTATTTGATAAAATATTCAATTTGATGGGAAAGCAAATGTTGGTAACTACAGGTGAAAGGTGACGTATACAGGAAACCAAATGTAATGATAAGTATGTCATATGATTATATTACTTTCAGTTAATGCTTTCAGCTTATCAGCATAATCTGCTTTCAGGATCAGTTGTGCTGAAACGGAACTATGTAATGGTTTAATCTTCTTTATCTTTCGGCTGCTCCCTGTTAGGATCGCCACAGTGGATCATACGCCTCAATTTTGTGCATTCGGTAGGATATTCCCTTCTCACTCTCATCCCCCTCGTGTCCTCTTTTATTACATCCATTTTAGCGTCTCCATGGTCTTCCTCTTTTCCTCCTCTCTGGCAGATTCATGTCTAACATTCTTCTCCCGATATAGTTCTCTTCCCTCCCAGTCACATGCCCATACCATCTCAGTCTTGCCTCCCTTTGCTTCTGCCTCAACCTCCTAACATGTGCTGTACTGTTGATGTATTCATTTCTAATTTTATCCAGGCATTTAACTCCAAGTGCCCACTTCAGCATTCTCAATTCTCCCACCTCCAACTCTGCTTCATGTTTCTTCGTTGTCGCCACTGACTCAAGCCTATACAGTAAAGCTGGCCACACTACCGTCTTATATATTTTCCCTTCTCTTTTGGTGGTAACTTTCACACACGTAGTACGCCTTTTACCTTCTCCATGTACCTGAACCTGCTTGTATTCTCTTCTTAAGTTCTGTATTCCATCCTCCATTGCACTGTACTGTTGATCCCAGGTAACTGAAGTCTTCTGCCCTCGTTACTTCTGATTCTTGCATGCTTAACTTATCATCCTCTCTTCCATTCAAGACTAGGCTTTCTGTTTTTGCCCTTCTTACTTTCATTCCCTATCGTAACTATGTAATTGGTCAATGAAATATTTAAATATGCTTGTAAATACAAAATACATAATGATTGCATAGTGATTGCCTAACTGAACAACAGTCGTCATGTGCCTATAGTCGTCCTTGGTCTACAAACATTATACCAAATTGTATCTTATTCAATAGCGATAAAAATTTGAAATATCAACCAATATATTTAAAAATATATAAACAATAAATTAAACAGAAAACTCGTTGTAAGTAAATCATCTGTAGTGAGTGCTCTTCTGAAATTACGGAACTGCGGTGTTAAGTACCCCTTCCTGAAGTGACAAGATTAATCACTATTCATCTTGTTGGTGCTGTACTGGCTTGTTTTAATTATTGTCCAAGAACGTCTGCCTCCTCTGCTTTAAGCTTGTTTTCTTTAGCATTTTTGTTTGCCCTTTCAATCTTTTCATAAATTCCTTTTTACGTTATAAGTGGCATACTACTTACTTTATACTTGTTTTTGGAGAATTGGGAGAGGAAAGAAAGCCACAAATGAATAGATAAAAAAATACAAAGTAAAAAGTCAAATAAGAAAAGTAACTCTCTTCATTGAAGACGCTTCCAACCTTGCTTGGGGTAAAACAAGAAAAAAAAAATATTTTTTTTACCGTTTTTAACTTTTTAAAGTTGGTATGTTGAGTTGTAATTTGGAGGAGCAGTGGTTTAATGGTTAGTGCAACAGCACCGTAACCAAAAATTCCAGGTTCGATTCCCGGGCGACTTTGGAACTTAACAAAAGAAAAAGCCATTGGTTGGGGTCAGGAAGGGCATCCGGCCAAGAAATTCCTCACTGCAAGATCCAAGTCCCTGTGAAGGGTACCGTTTGACCCCCAGTTACTGGGGAAAAGCGACGTTAAAACAAAAAAAACCCCCAAAAATGGTGAGTGGTAAGCACTTAAACATTTGGCACTAAGTGTACTTTTAATTTCAAGCTGGATCTGTCTGCCTTCCATGTGTTTTGCATGCTGTGTACTTTCTTGTTAATGTAATTTTTTCGACAGTTAAAACCTCTCAGATTTTTAAGCCCTCTACAGTTTTTGTCGTTCAGTTTATTTCTCTTTTTCGTAATCTGTCTCTGTAACTTTCGACATCAGAAACCTGGACCCTTTGTATAGTTTTTCTTATTAATTGATTTAATTTATCCTCTTTCTGTGATTCCTTCTTTAAAATGTTTCCATTTCAGGGTACCCTTTTTTCACCATTTCACCCTTTTTTCACCATTTCACCCTTTTTTTCACCATTTCACCCTTTTTTCATACGTTTGCTGGTTGTTATTGCTACCCTATTAATAGATGCATTCACGTTATTACGTTTTGCATCATTTCATCTGTTGTTCAAGCTGTTATTCTGTTTTCTCTAGCTAAGTGTTCTATTGATGTGTTTTTGTGTGTTTATGTTCATGTCATTTACATCTGTGAATATTTGCTGATCTAATATTCGTATTTACGAAGTACAAATGTCTGACAATTCTTGCATCTTTTCAAATAATGTTTTAATCTCAGATGACTTAAAGAAGGCGTTGGACGTTTTTAAAGAAACAGCTAAAAGCTTTACCAACTCCCTGAAAACAGAAGACTTATCAAAGTGAGTTCAAATATCTTGTTAGGTTTAATTTTGTGTCTATTAACAAGACAAACAGTCATAAGAGTGTCAGCTTCTAGCGAGAGAGAAAAAGTAGCTAGTTAAAAAAGTTCCAAGTTCTAGCAGATAAAAAGAAAAAAGCAAGTTCTCCTAACCAAACACACAAAAAGCCTTTCTTATACATTATTGCATTTATTGTATCTAAAAAGACTTACTTATATAGAATGTCGTGCCTTATAAACGAGTTGTATCAGTCAAACCCCTTTGAAATATCGTACGAAAATGTACAAAGAAAAAAAAATAATGGAAAAAATGGAAACTAACCCCTTTAAATATTGGAGTGATGACAAGAAGAGGATGAGAAACAGCATAGATCTTAAAAGCAACGAAGAGCCAAAGCTGTCAGCTGCCATGCCATCAAAAGTGTCGTGAACAATATCATAAATGTACAGCATGACTAAGGAGACGTTTCGAGATAAGAAAATTCGCGAACATTCCCTTGAACTTTTGATGACGTAATAAGCAAAATGAACAATCACGTATTCACCTAGAAAAATGATTACTCTTCTTGAAAGTTCCCCAAGCTATTGTTTATATTATGCTGACTAAGGCTTAAGAAATCACATAAATGTAGGCTTCGTAAATAGAGCTTTTAGGAGTTTTTATTTGGATATTATGATATATGTACGAGATATTTAGAAGAAGATTTATTGAAGAGAATTTGAGAAAAGGCCAAACACAATTTTTGTTCATCACAACAAGAAGTAAGGGGGCCCATGGCGACCGGAGCAAGTTCCAATCCCTAGTAGAAAGATCAAGAAAAATTTGTTCGGTATCTAAAGAAGGTGAACACTGTTCTACCCGCCTAAATCTGTTGACTTCTCTTGGGATGCTGAGCTTCATACGAAAATGCTTTCTGCATGTAGGAAGCCCTGGAGAAGACAAAGATGAGTTCTACTGTAAACTGGAGGACAACATTCGGCAGCTCCCAGAAGAAGTAAATTAGTATTGAGTGTGATCTTAAGTTTAAGGTTTGAGTACAGCTGGATGAATAAAGAAACATCCACCGAAGATATGGCTAGAAGAAAAATAAAGAGTCCTGTACTTTACATCAGTCTATCAAAAACTTACATTTGAGAAAAAAGTAATTCTTAATTGGCTCAAGAGGGTAAAAATCGTCCACTCACTACGACTACGCTAAAAACTAAGTCCTTGGAAGATGACTGATGCAAGAAGCATCTTGCCAAGGGGGTTCCCTTCACCACATCCTGTTCGTCTTATAAGGGCTAATCAGATAAGTAAGCCAAGATCAAAGACAAGGAACCTGTAACAATAGATTAGACAACTGCAATACAAATATAAATGTTACGTATTAATTGTGTCTTCATATTATACGTAAGTTTTTATTTTAAAAATTCTTAGGCTCAAAAGTTTAACATTCTTGCCGGGATGGGAAAATTTTTCAATACTTTTGTAAATTTGGTGTGTTACGAGTGAATGTTGGTTTAGGAATAGTCAAGTCCATTTCAACAGAGTTTATTAAAATTGTAAAGAAGCTGAGTATACCCACCTATTCCGTTTTTCTGTATCAGTATTATCAAAGAGGTCTCCTGGTGCCTAATAGGTAATAAATTGAACAGAATTATGCAGATATTTTGTACATACACCCATTTCTTAATACCATATAGCCTCAGTAACTTTCAAGGTTTCGTATATTTTTCAATTTTTTTTCTCAGACCTTACCGTTTACGGGAGTTAAATGATCGACTTATGCAGCTCGAAAAAGGATTCATTTTTCCAGGAGGATTACCAAAGAGACGGGAGTACAGGTCAGAAAAATTCTTGTTTTTATTGTGTATCTTATTTTAAAACACTTATTATTTACCAGTTTTAAATCCCTTTTGTTAAAAAGCAGTTACAGATACAGTGGTGCTTTATTTGAAAGAGTGGTTGCAATTAAAAAAAAGGAAACTAGTTAAATCCTTTTAAATGCATTTTGAAAATCAACTTTTTATTTAACTCTGGATGTAATATTTTAATATTCAAGTTCATTTTTGCGCTATCTTTATAAAAAATGATAGAAAATGACCAACAATTTCTTCTTACGCCTGCAAAATGAGAATATCAAAGAATAAGCTGCTTCCTTTCACGTAAAAATCTTACATTTCTAATGGCATGGCATTACTTGAAGTAAAAAAGATCTAGAGAGTACAAACCTCTGCCAAGCAGCTTATTTCCTCCAATATTGAGATTTTACTAAATGCTGTTATTAAATTAATGTTTATACAGGATACAATACCTATATGCAATATATAAATAAACACATCAGTATTTTACATATGCTGTAAAAACTGCTATCAATGTGGTCCTGTTTTGACATACTAGTAAACAAAAAGTAAAAAGTAAAAACATAATGTGAATAGGGCTGAGCTAAGACTATTAGCACATAGTAAGACACTGAAAATGCTGAAAAACGAACCTAAATTGAATAGCAGAAATTTAGAGGAACTTATCGCTAAAATCTAAAAATCTAAAACTTCAAAGATGTTATTTGTAGTGTCTGCATTCAATTTATACAAAAAAATCCAATGTGACAATTTATTACCTAGATTTTTGCTGAAAATATTCCAATATCACAATGATGAAAAATTCTTTTAAAAATTCCTTGATGCAGACAGTGATCCTGATCAACAGCAAAATTTAATCTGCTCTTTCTTGTGCTACTATCAACATTTACTAAAAATGTCATCCAAATCTTTTTATGACATTCAAAGTTATTTTGCTTACAAACAGACCAACAGACAGAAAGGTAGGCAGATAGACAGAAAGAGAAACACAGACGTAAACATTCTGCAAGTCTCATGAAATGAATTCCCTCCTTTGTTTAGCCTTCTTGGTTATTATAGACATGAATTAATTCGCAATTTAGATATAAATTTCCTAATCCATCGTGCAGCTTCTTTTGAAATTCTCTTTGTTAAATTTCTGACATGATAGATTCCAAACTAAAAGTCTGGTAACAAACTTGGTAACAAACATTCCATTGGTTTTGATGGTAACTTTTAACACTTTTCTCACTCTTGATAATGATTGACTGCACATAATTGAAACTCGTTTATCTCTTGAAACGTTTTTAAAGAATTATAAAAGGCATAAACCTACTTACTGTATGGAACTCTAAAAAGGAGAAAAAAGATTAACATTGTGAAGCTGGCAAATCCCTAGATCGCCAGCTAGTTGCAAAATTCTAACCCTGTCAGCGTCCAGTAAAATTACTCGTCATCAATTAGCCAGTTGTGCCATCAATTCCGTGTAAAAGCAACATAATGGGCCTCAGCTGAAGCTGTCTTAAACCCTTAGCGGCTTACATCAGACTGGTTGTCATGATGGGTTTGTCGGCTTTTATGTAATACCCCCAGTGTCCCTTTGATGACGTGTGTTGCTCCATCATTTAATAATAATAATTGTCCCATTGGATGGTTTCGCCGCTCACCATCATGCCTCTTACGAGCGGTAGTTTTTATAACAGTTGATTGTGTAGCAGACCGTGTCACCCTAAAATCTATGTTCTATTCAGAGAACTAGAATATGGGTGTTTTGTACAAACATGGATTGTCCCAATTTTGCACAAACATGATTTGTCCCAATTTTGTACAAACATGGATTGTCCCAATACGTATATTTTCCTTCATAATATGTACATCAGGAATTAATGAGTAATTAACTAATTAATGTTTCCTTAACCATCAGTTAATCTTTCGTTAACGAAAGAAATATTCAATCAAATAGAGTGAGAGAGCAATGCATCCGGACAACTGCCTCTCAACAAATATCTTGGACATAAATACCAAAAGTTAATACATTTGTTTGTAGCATTCATAATAACAACAATTATAATGATAATAATAACAATAATACAATAATAATAATATTAATTCCATGTTTATAGGACTCTTTGGAACAACAAGAATTCATAGTATCTTGTNGTACAAACATGGATTGTCCCAATACGTATATTTTCCTTCATAATATGTACATCAGGAATTAATGAGTAATTAACTAATTAATGTTTCCTTAACCATCAGTTAATCTTTCGTTAACGAAAGAAATATTCAATCAAATAGAGTGAGAGAGCAATGCATCCGGACAACTGCCTCCCAACAAATATCTTGGACATAAATACCAAAAGTTAATACATTTGTTTGTAGCATTCATAATAACAACAATTATAATGATAATAATAACAATAATACAATAATAATAATATTAATTCCATGTTTATAGGACTCTTTGGAACAAAAAGAATTCATAGTATCTTGTAAAATAATTTTGGTCAATTTCATAGCTCGCTTTCTCTCAAGAAAACTGCGTAACAACTGCTTGAAAACGAAAGAGTCAAAATTATATTTAAAAAAAAGAATTTTTTTTTTAACCTCACATGATTTTATTTCTAAATTTACAATCTAGAAAATTTACAATAAAATTGATCTACTCAATACAGGTTGCAACACAACTGAGCTGTCGCTGGATGTAGAGGACTGGAAGCAGAAAGACTAGAAATAGCACAGTGAAGCCTAGTTGTGGTACATCCTGTATAGTAATAGTGATTCTCTCCATTTGGACATATCACTTAGAGACGATGTATCAGCTGGTTACCAGATTAATAATTCTGGGTTTCTCCATTCCTTGTTTCTCATACTGAAAATAAAGTATGATGTCCGTATACAAACGTCTATCGATCCTTTGATGATAAATTTAACAGTTTCGTCATTGAGATCGAGGGACTTAAGCTTTGAAACAATAAAGCTATTTTTCCCAAACACACTTAGAGTCCCGAGGCTCAGGTTTACATAATACACTAAATCTTCTTAATAAATCGGATAAAAAACTGTTCGTAGCGTTGATTTTTACGGTCGAAGTTACTTTCTATATTGGTTTCAAACCCAGCAGTAAGTTCTGATATTAGTAACTTGTCACCTTTTACAATGACAAGATCTGGCCTTTGGGCCTCACCTGTTATTATAGACGTGTTGGGATGACAGTCAATATCAACATACGCTTGTAAACCTTGAGATATGACTGTTTTATAAATATGGAGAAGGATTAAGTTGTGTCTTCAGTTGTATCTAAGCTCGTCTAATGCAGATTGATATCCACCAATGACGTTGGTTAATCCCCACTTGACTGCATTAGTAGCATTTGCAAACCTGTTGTTTAGATAACGGACGACAAAACAGAAGATGTACCTTGGGAGGTGGCTAATGATGGTTGATCATTGATTGATGAATTCATTGTCGGCATACTTTCATATAGATTTAATCAATAAACTTTGATGGGTTAAGTCATTGATTAAGTGGTGCTCGTCTGAGAGGCGAATTTGCTTCAAAGCTTCGCGAGTTTTGTTGAATTAATCATATTGAACATTTACGACAGCTGTGGATTTGTGGATTTTACGAATCTTTTCGTTATGCAAACTGCCAGTTTTATTTTGAAATGTCACCTGGCACTGAGTATCTCTAGCAGATGGTAATATCAGCCCAAGACCAAATTTTCGTTTTGATTGGGTGAATACACACAGGGTACATTGATGGGTATTTCGAGACATAGTCTGATGTACCTGGANCGGCATACTTTCATATAGATTTAATCAATAAACTTTGATGGGTTAAGTCATTGATTAAGTGGTGCTCGTCTGAGAGGCGAATTTGCTTCAAAGCTTCGCGAGTTTTGTTGAATTAATCATATTGAACATTTACGACAGCTGTGGATTTGTGGATTTTACGAATCTTTTCGTTATGCAAACTGCCAGTTTTATTTTGAAATGTCACCTGGCACTGAGTATCTCTAGCAGATGGTAATATCAGCCCAAGACCAAATTTTCGTTTTGATTGGGTGAATACACACAGGGTACATTGATGGGTATTTCGAGACATAGTCTGATGTACCTGGATACGAGGTTGTCGATGTTGTTCTTAACCCATGTCTTCGAAATTTTTGAGACTGTCAGGTGCCAGCTGATTTTCGATAATGTCCACTGCTGGTACAGTTTCAACTTGTTTTTCGGATGAAATGGTAGTCGATCGATGACTTCGAGGTGTCCAGTCACGACTTTTGTTATTTCATTTTTGTGCATTTCATCCGTCATTTTGAGGTCGAAGTGTCGACCCAAACAGGTAAAATGATGATCAATCTCGACTTGTGGTACAAGCTTGTTGTCTAAGTAGAGTTTTGGTTTGCATTGAACTGACAATGTACCCTTTTTACAGATACGTAATGCGTAACAGTTTGACCGTTTTATTGTCATTTCTGACCATTTGCACCATTTGCTGAAAAAGTTTAGAAGAATTTCGTTTTCCCTTTCCAATGATGTGACTGCAACTGTATCATCTACAAATTGGAACCAATTACGCGGAAGAAATCATTTGATGGCCCGGTAACCAAAGTTGGTATATTTATAGTCTTTGATACACTGGGAAAAGGTACTGACGATTAAATTGAAGATTAACGGCAAGAATGAATCCCCTTGCAGTACACCCTTTTTAACCGGAAGGTATTTGGTGCAGAAATCGTTCGTAATACGTAGTAATGGATAAAAGAAAGTCACCATACAATGTTTGTACAACAATATTTATTTTGTCTGGTATGTGATGATAGCGTAAAACAGTTTGAATCAACGAATGGTGAACTTCACCGAACGCAGTTTTGAGATCGATTAGCGTTACTGTCAAGGTTTTTTGGAAGTGATTGATTATATAGCTCATTTCTGCAATGTGCTCGAATGTCCCACTCATACCAGAAGTAAAGCCCTTTTGGTAATGACTTTCGAGGTATCGATTATTAATCAAGAAGGTAAGCACTCTGTTACGAAGAAAGGAAGTAAATATTTTCAAATTTTCAGGTTCCAAGGTTATTGGTCGAAAAGTTTTCGGGCAAGCTGGGATCACCTGTTTTGTGGATCAGGATGGTGGCTGCTTTTGACCATTGTACTGGTACAGTGTTTGCTTGAATTACTTCAGAACATATTTCCATGATAAAAGTTCTTAGATGCGGGCACCGTTTGAAGCATATAATGGATATCTGATCCAGGGGACAGGGTAAACCCGACGGGTTCATACGCTTGATGATTTGGGAAATAGATCGAATGGAACAGTCGGTTCGTCCATTTTGGGTATCCATTCAGGAATTACGAAAACATTTTCACGATTTAAATTTTTTAGGACGTTCGTAAAATACACAGTACACTGTGTAGCGTTGACCGATGATAAAACGGATGTTCCCAGAACAAATATTTTCTTGGCATAGCCCCAAAAGTTTTTATTGACTTCCTCGTCGTTGTCAGTAGCAATGGTTATGTTTATGGCCTTCTTGTTTATTTTCTTTCTAATTTGCTTTGCAACATATTTGATGGTATTGATATTTGCGTTATTAGATTTTAAGTTTTTGAGTTCTTTTTTCAATTCATTAAAATTTAACCACTTTTAGCTGTAGTCATCCTATCAGATACAGCTAAGTTTGCAAGAATCTTTTTGAAAAGTCCTTGGTTAACATATTTTGGGAAAAAAACAACTAAATCATTTTTAGTGAAATGTCTTAAACTAATTCTAAAGTTTCCGAAATGGGATTTTTTGTGGTCATATTTGTCATTATTGTCACATGTTATATGTCATATGTTAAGAGTATTGATTTCTATTTTTTTTCGTTTTTCGAGTCTTAATTCTTTTTATTTAATACCTGTTATACCATTATGCCAGTTCCAAAATCTTTAGTACGCAACACACTTTCTGGTCTGCAAATCTTTAAATTGGTCTTCCGTTCCAAACATAACCGACAGAACTGAAAAATCGAGTATGTTTCAATGCATGGTATGCTCTACTCTTATTTGTTTTGTCTTGCCATCCTTGAAAATAACGTGCACTTTCTTTGCATACATCAAACAAAAATTTTCATCAAAATTTCTATTTCAACAAAAAGAATATTTCACAAACTTTATACTCTAGATCAGTTTGTCAAAATAGGCACCATTTGGGTATTACAGGAAATGAAAATGCAAAATTAGTCCTCTTATTTTAATGAACAATTGATGAATCTTTAGCTGGAGTAAGTAATTTCATAACGTCTGAATAAACTAACGAGAAAAAAAAATTGAAATGTACCACAGGGATTTACGAGACAAAGGAACAGCATAAAATAAACACTAGAACATTGCCATGACCAAGGAATTTGCAGGCATTAATTAGCTACAACCAAACTGTGACCTCCACTTTGAGACTTACTTCAGACGTAGTACGTACTTTACAAAAAAAATTTAGTGTTTCAAAAAGCAATAGACATAAATAAAAAGTGTCAATAATGGAAAGCAGACAAATAATATGAAAACTTTTTTGTTTCTCTTTCCCATTTAGTCACATGATCTATTCACCCCCACGAGGAACAAAGTCTCTTTTTCCAACAATTGTGGACGCTGTTAATGGTCAAAGTACAAACCAAGATAAGTGGGATAATGTCAAGAAGCAATTATCAATAACAGCTGCAACGATTCGTGGAGTAGCAGAAACTTTAACTGGGGGCTTGTCTCAGTAGCACTAGCCCTTTTGAGTATTTAGGTTCTGGTGCCCTCTTTCCTATGAAATTCTTTGCTGAAAAAAACTTGCAGAGTTGGGTTTCATTCAAGGCTGCATCGTCACCCTCCAGCTTTCTTTTACATTTGTTTTCATGGAAATAATATCTATGGAGAAGATTTGTAATAGAAGCGAAGTAAAATTTCTTGTTGCCCTATTGATGTACCCCAGAAGAGCACTATGTAAGCTTAGGAAAAGGGAAAAAGAAAGTTAAAAGAAAAAGAAAAAAGATACAAAGAGCATAACAGACTGAGGCTTCCAAAAATCAGTTTTAGTATGCTTACATTTATATAGTTGATTTGGATCGGGATTTCCAACGACAAAATCCATGGAAAAGAGTTATGATCTCAAGTGAAAGATAAAGCATGTGGAAACGAATGTCATAGGTACTAGTTCAAGCAATGCTGCACCGTCTCGCTGCGCATTTATTTTTTAACTTCTCTACTTTCTTTATCGCTTTATGAAATACGCTTAGGGTCTGCACCAGTTAACAAGATATACTTTCAGGAAGTCCCCTTTGGAAACGATTTAAGAGTAGGCAGGCAATATCTTGATGTATTCTCGAGGAAATTGTGTTCCAAAGAAAAGAGCTGGCTACAATAAGTAACCTTAGCTCGCTTGGTTATCTTCATCATATGTTATCTTTCTTGAAAGCCCAAGATAAGTTTACATTTTTACGTATTATTTTCTTGCCATTCCTTAGAGTGTACTATTTTGAAATACATTTTTCTGATGTTTATACCAATTTTGTCTATCCCTGTTTCTAATTTTTTGAAATCATGTTTTGTCCAACAACAACAAGCGCGATGGGTTCAGTTTTCTTCATTCCCTAAAGGGTTGAAAACTCTCGCATTAGGTCTTTTGCTCTTTATCCACCGCTTTCACATCACTCGGAACAGCAATGTCGAGATCTTACATTATTAACATATTTATTATTATTTTACTTTTATTGTTATTATTATTATTATTATTATGTAATTTTGTAACCAGAGATACACAACATATACATTTTACAATAGATAGTATATATATATATATATATATATATATCCATGGCCAGAGTCTTTAACTAGCAAGATTTGGTAGGTAAACATTATTCATCCATTTAATCCAGACATTATCCAATTTTTCTAATAATTTTTTAATAATTGTTTGTCTTACCCATAACACTGTCTTTTTCATTTCGTTCTGAAGTTTATCTACAGCCTTTTTATCAAACAGTTATTTTATCGCATTTTTCAATTTCTTCATTTCACCGCCACATCCAACCACCACTGGTATAACTTTCACCTTGAACTCTTGCCTTCTCTCTCATAGCTCAAAACATAGATGTTGATATTTCTTAATCTTTTCGTTTCTCTTTGCCCCTTTGTTTCGTTCCCCAGGGGAAGTCATACCCACAATGTATATTTCTTTTTTATCTCGTCCTCCAAAGTCATGTCTGGCCTTCTTGCTGTACAGTGCGTTCTCATTTGATGTTCCCAACCCCACAAGATCTTTTTGCCGTTGTTCTCAAACACGTGTCCTTTTCCCCGATTTTCCTTGTACCACAGTCTTCTCTTTAATTAAACCTTCTTTCTTTCCCCATTTGCCTGCCAATATCTTTAGGTCATCATCATGCCTCCTCGTATACTCTGACGCTGCTAGCTTTTTGTATCCTGATAACAAGTGTTTTACCTTCTCCTTATTTGATCACATAAACTGCAACAGTCTACTTCTATTCCTTTAACTTTCTTTCAGGCTCTTGTTTCCATCATCTGTTCCAACGTGTCGAATATAGCTGTTGTCTTCCTAGCGTCTGTGTTGCACTTCAACTATCCATAGTCATCTTTTGTATACCCCAATATTATTTTACTTTGCACTTTCTTTTCCTCAAATTTCTTTAAACGCACTTCTTTTTTCCCTGGAGTCAATTTTTTAGCTTTCTCCATGTTAATTTCCAGTTGTCATATCGCTCTTCATCACATTCAACAAATCCTTTACCTAATTTCAACTCCTTACTGTACATCTGCAAAATATTTTCAACCGCCGTTTTCAATGGTTTCTGTTCTTTGTCATATTCAGTCTCCCATGATTTTCCTAACCATTTGTTTGTTGCTATTGCCAAATAACATGAACTCTTACTATTGTCTCATTGTACACGTCTTTGAAGCGTCTCAAACCTCTTCCTCCTTCTTATCTATTCGTGTATAGTTTTTCATTGGTAGCTCGCTTTCCTTAGCTAATCTTTTGCTATTTTATCCAAACATTCTACATCTTCTTTTCCAAGTCTACAAACATTCATGATATAACCTACCACTGGGACTAACCTTGCATTAATGGCTTACATGAGATGCTTATCATTCAAGTTTCATTTGACCAGTTGTCTTGTCCTCTCTCGTATCTCTTTCTTCATTCTTTCCATAATCATTTTCTCATCTATTTTGTCACTTTGTTCGCATCCTAAGAACTTGTAGGCTTCTTTTTTACCTGGCACTCTTCCACCTATAGTTTTGTTTACCATCAATAGGTTGGGCCGACCAGTTCTTTCTCTTTCTTTCTATTTCATATAATCCTTTCTCAGTGATTTCTAATTCATTCATCTGTGTAACCTTTTCCCAAATTTTCTGCGCTATTTTGATCCTCCATTCCTTGTAAAAAGTTACATATACCCGCCCAAAATTGCACAAACTTCTGCATTTTTGGAACTTTTGCTTTCCTTTCTTGTTCTGATTCAATACCTCTGTAAAATGTCTTTGATCCTCCTTAAACATGCTATTATCCCTTATCTTTTCACCTTTTACTTTGATTCTTTCTAACTTTACTTTCAAATATCTTATATCTTGCAGCCATCTCTATTTCTCCTTCAGCAGTTGTTATTTTTCAACCTGTTGGTTTTGGGCTAATTCTTTCAACTTTCCAAGAATCTTCTTTTCTTTTTTTGTTGCTTTTTGCCTGATCCTCCCTCGATGTAATTCATTAGCTATTCGTGCTACTCTCTTTCTTACATCTTTTTAATTTAGATTCCAACTTCCTTGTTCTTCTATTTTCTCTAATGCTGTTATTGTTTTTGTCTTTCTTACTCTTTTCTTCGGTCTCGTTTCACTCCAAGTCTTTCCTAAATTGTTCTTGCCATTGCATATACTGCATCAATCACCTTACATATATCATTTCCTTCCATTTTATCTTTCCAAAATTTTTTTCTCTCGGGCTATCTCTTCTTTTCTTAAGTTTGCTTTAATTTTCATCGATCTCTTGCTTTCTTTAATTTTCTCTTTTGTTGCAGTAGTTAGCTTGTGAAAGTTGTCCAAAAATCTTGCTCAACGTTCTTAAACAAATAACAAAATATTCAAATAAATCAAAACCAACAACGCGCTTATCACTTCATTGATAAGATATTTCAAGAAGGATTTTCTCATCATCAGATCTAAAAGAATATCAAAACAGCTTAAAAACAGTATACAACTAAAACATATACATCTGTTTTCTCTTAACACTCCGTAAACAAGATAAAAATTCATCAATCTTTTACTCATATATAAGAATATTGGAACAAAAGAAAGCTGTGGAAACAAGTCATTAAAGTATTCAATTAAAATTCCAACCATTAATGTGTGAGTTCTGAACTCGTCCTTTGTATTCAGAGTTGATCTTTTGTCTTTAATGTATAACACTTCAATATGAGAAGGCGAATGATAAAATTCGCTAATGCTAGAATCGTGACGTCATCTATGGACAAAATACAACCGCAAGCTTCAAAATGACTTCTCAAAATGCTATTTGGTAGCGAATGCTCCTTAATTCTGGTGTGTAAATGACGGATGGTTTGTCCGACATAGCACGATTGATACTGTGGACAACACATTTGGTATACAACGCCACTTTTAAGGGATTTCGGGACAGATGGTTTCAATATTGGTAGGACAGTTTTGATTTTACGGCTGGTAAAAATCACTTTACATGGCGCTTCAAGTTTTATCAGCGATTTCTCATATTTTCTAAAACTTTTCCTCTGTATTGTATGAACAGCATTTTATGTTTCTTATGTTCAGACTCCTCTTCCTTATTAACCCAATTGTCCTGAAAAACCGAATATGAAGTTTTCTTTACAATTGGATCGCAGACGGACGAGGGATATTGATTATTTTCCAGTATTTTCTTCGCTTTATTTTTACTTTCATGAACAGCTATTCACTTACTGCATGCTCGTATAATTATGTGAATCATTCCCGATACTGCCGAACATTTATGTATTTCTAGTGTTAATGAATGAAAATTTCATTGATATTAGAAACAAGTGCATGGCCTGGCTATGGGAAGTCCTCCTGTGCCAATGCTGGCAAAGGGTTGGATGAGCAAATTAGATACCACGGTGAAGGGAGATGCTGTTCAGTAAATTCATGGACGAAATTATTAGAGATATTAACAAACAAACCAATAGTTTGCACCAATCACTTACGTTTACAACAGAACGAGAGAAGAATAAGTCACTCGCTTTTCTTGATATGCTGATCACTCGAGCGGGAGGAAAGTTATCCTCTACATGGTACACGAAAACAACTGGCACAGGACTTACCATGAATTTTCATTAACAATTTGACATCTACTTTAACATCATGACAAGTGATCTCTTTGTGTAACTGCTCTAGTACCTTTTTGGCATACCAATCTTGGTACTTTCCAGCAACAAAGCATTTGGCACTCTTTTTGACGGTATTTGATATTCCCATAATCAGAAAAAAACACCGCACACAAGTTTTAACAGTCGGCACATCACATGTCTTTATTCCACAAAAAAATTCCAGCATTCCAAGCTTTAAAACAATAGATGGCTTGGCCTGTCTTGGCTAGTCACCTCTAATACAATATCAGAGTTTGTATTTTTTGGCATTATCACTGCACACTATCTCTGGTATTCCACTCCTCGAGGTAAATCTCATGAAAGCAAAACAAAGTTAGAAACTGTCAGAGCATTTACTAATTCTAAATGAATAGCTCTCACTACACCACAATCAAACAGAAAAATATACAATTTCTGCTGTGGAAAATCATAACAATACACTGGACCAGCATAATCTATATCTGTAACAGTAAAAGGAGGGGATCTACTCACTCTGCTTTCAGGCAGAGGGGCAGCAACACAATTTCCAGGTTTCCTTCTGGTGCTGGCATGCCATACACTCGAATATCATTGTTTTACAGAGGTGCCTCAAACCGCAAATCCAGTAATTGTTCCTCAGTGAGGTCAAGAGTGTAGAGACACTAGCACTAGATTTTCTTGCTGTGTGATTAAAAGCATAAACTACTGTCCACATCACTTGGTATGCCAACTTGTTTTAGCGTACTGTACCAACATTTGATAAGATGTACATGTACTGAGCCTGATCAATCGTGTGTAAAAGGATCAATTACGAATTCAAACAAATAAGGGTGAGCAATCTGCAGCTTTAATCATTTTATGCTTTTTCTTTCCTGCCTTCCTAACAAAATATCGTTTGATGTGTTTTGGACAGCAATTTTTTGAGTACCAGCTTGTGTATAAATTGCTCAAGAAGAAGATCAAAATTTTAAGTGAAATCTAGAGAGCCGGACACTATTTTGATTCCAAAAGAGTAAAGAAAGCTTATCCAATAATTCATTCACCTTGTCTCCTGCTCTTTCATTTGTTAGGACAAAAACTTAAATGATAATACTTTCTTTGATATTAAACCCACTTTTACTATGATTTTTCCGTCATTACCAGCTGAATATGTACATTGTATCGGCTAAATGTAATTTTATTGTTCTTAGTGTTTGACTGATACTCAAGGCAAATGTTTGGTATGTTAATGGGAAGGGTGGAAAAAGGCTAACAAAAGTCCATTGAATTATTTTTGAAGTAAACAAATTATCAACAACTACCTACATGAGCAAATGAAATTAGAGGCTATGAGTTGCAGACATCTCTAATGATTGAATGAATTCGGACAACAACACAGCTATGCTAATGAGGAGTTTTTGAAACTATGAACATTGCAATCATTTCTTATTTCATAAAAAAACTTTGCATTCTTCAGTAATGTCACCAAACGTTGCACTCAGTAGCAGCCCCAAATAATTTTTGCTGGTAGGCTATGTCATAACATAAAAATAACATCATCGACTATTGATATAAAAGTGTAAGCCGATTGACATCTTCAAGGCTGATACACTTCAAACGTCATGGTAAATTGGCAGTAGCCAATTGGTCTACTACCATATATAGTGCTAACATAAAAAGAAGAGGAAAAGGGAAAAGAAAAGTACATATATAATGAAACATACACAAATAAAACGTAGAGAGCAACTTAAAGATCATCTTCAGGTTGGCTGTTAAAGCCAAATTTAGTCTGATGAGCCCTAGAAACACACCTTGTGTAGGCGAGTTTTTACTTTCGTTATGATCTCGAAAGAGAAGTTCATGAGTCAGAATTTGATGCAATTCATTATTTGTTTAAAAAATTGACGAATTTTATCTACCTTTTTATTATGTTGCTGATTTAATCAATGATGGTCTACATTCAGAGAGAAAGCTAAACAAAATTATCCAAATGTCTGGAGTCACAGTTAAATGTTTTTATATATGAGTTGACGATGGTTTTTGCTTAGATATAGGCGTAGATATTTGTTTTATATTTGTCATTCCATTTTTAGTCCAAATATGTTTACCACAAGTAAAAGTCAATGAAATCTCCTGCATGACGATTAAGAGATTAAGGATAGATACGCAATATCTGTAAAGTACCTTTAAAAAGCTTTAAAAAGTAAAGAAGGCAGCAAATGTGAAGCACAAAGATAGGTCTTGCAGGGACACGGAAAGCATTGATCCAGCTGAACCTTACAAAAGACATAGGGAAGACTTAATGAAGTCAGAAATTTTATAAATGATGAAAAACAGAGAAGTGAATGACCGAGACCCGTGACATAAAAATAACTTTATAGTTGCAAAGGGAAGAGGGGGGAAAGAGCAGTGTGTATAAATAAGAAATATTTAGAATATCCGACCCCAGCTTGCTATATAAAGACATCCTAGTGTTAACAGGCAAGAAGTCCGCCATTGTTAACCCCAAATCCGGATGAAAAATGAGAAAGTTTGCAAAGTGGGCTAGGGACCCAGTCATGTAAAAAAAATACAAAACGTGCTATAGAAACCAAACCAGAGATTACGACAATGCGGTGAAAGGAAAAACGAATGCTAGAGTATTGGTAGGATGACGACCAGCATCCAAACCCCAAGGGGAGCTGAAAATCAGATAGTGAACTTCCTTGGACCCTACACAATGAGAGGGCTGCTGGACTGTTAGAGCACTCTAACAGAGCAGTCAGTTAGCTTAAGTGGTTAGGGAGATCGAGAATTACAATGTGTGTTTTCTTAGAGGTAGTAAAACAGGATGGAAAGAAACTTGAATCTGATAACTAGGTACTGGTCACCGCATCGCTTTTTTAGGAAGAGATGACAGCCAACATGTCAGAGAAGTAGCTCTAAATATGAACAGAGATATATACAAAAGCACCCTGTAATGGAGATCCATCAATGAGAGGTTTACGTCTGCCAAATTTATTTCCTCGTATGTAAAACTTAGAGTCATAGTCTGTTACGCAGCTACTGAAATGGTAGAGGATGCAGGTAAGGAGGCTTTTTGTGACCAGTTATAAGAGGAAATAGGGAACACTCCAGTGGACGTGTCTTATTTGTCACGAGTGACATTAATGTAAAGGTAGACAGAGACAAAACTGGTAGGGAGTCCAATTTGGGGATTAATGGATGTGGCAGCAAGAACAACAGCGGACAGCGGCTGGTCAAGTTGTGCGAGGAGAACAGTTTAATCTTTGGTGGTACTGTTTTCCAACAGAAAGACGTACACAAGTGACCCTGGAATTTACCTGATGGTCGTACCAAAAACCAGATTGACCAGTGTACATTCTCATCAACAGGATGTGGAAGGGTAGCGTGCAAGATACAAGAGCTTTGAGAGGGGCTGGTGTAAATAGTGCCTTAAACTTGCTCGTACCAAGAGTAAAGCTAAAGATTAGGAAAGCCAAAAAAAACATGGAAGAAAATCTACTCAGATGTGGAAAGGGTAAAAAATCCGGGAGTGAAGAGAAGTTTCCTGGTTGAGCTGAAATCATATACATGCTGAAGTGAAGCGAATCAGTAAGAAAGAGTTGATATCCAGAGAGAATTGGCAAAAGATTGATGAACTAAAATCCACTAAGAAAAGGTCAGACCAGGGAAAGTCAGAGCCAGTTAAACAGCGTCTCCGGTTAGCATAAGCAAACGTGGATGAGGAGGTCAAGAAGAATGCAAAGGCGGACAAGAGGTCCAATATTGAGAACTTGGCTGCTGAGTGTGATATTGTAGCATCAAAATAGGATCTACGTAGTTTTTACAGGATTGGCAAAGCACTAACAGGCGGGCTCAAGTCTTCGGACACTCCAATAATGGATAAAGATTATCAGAGAAAAATGAAGAAAAGCTGAAATAATGGGAAAAAAATTCAAATTGCCCCTAAACTGGAAAAGACTAGAGTCAGAAACCAACATTCATCCAGCAGAAACCATACTTGACTTCGAGACAGTATCTCTGACAGTGACAAAGATCAGAGCTGCCATCAACAAACTCAAGAATGGCAAAGGACCAAAGGAGTCAGACAGAACTGCTAAAGGTAGAGGGAAAAAATTACCCACAAAATTCTGTCACACATTTTGAAAAACATTTAGGAATAAAAAATAAACTGTAAGGATCTAGAAGGTCGGACGTACAGAGAAGCTGCCAAAAAGGGTGACCTCACAGACCGTAACAATTGAAGGGGGATAATCCTTCTGTCGATGACCAGCAAGGTCTTCAGCAGAGATGTCCTGAACAAAATCACCAAAATAGTAAACCAAAAAACTGAGACAAAACCAGGCAGTGTCCAGGAAAGTGAGCCCTTGTGCAGATGAAATCTTCACACTTCGTCGAAGCATCGAATAGTATCATAAATGGAATGCCACAGTTCTATGCAAACTTCATGGACTTTTCAAAAGCCTTTGTCAGTGTCTACAGACAAACACTGTGAAAGATATGTCCGTACTATGGTATCCCAGACAAAATTTATTCCGCTTTTATGATAGTGTACTCAGACGTCTGCGGCAAAGTCGTGTGTGGAACAGAACTCAAATCCAGCTTCCAGAAAAAGACAGGAGCAAAACAAGGCTGTCTGTTGCCCCTTCTACTTTTCTCGCTTGCTTCGATTGGTAGTTAGAAGAAACTACCAAGAATCGAAGTCGAAGAGTACAGTGGAGATTGACCTCCAAGAGACTCAAAGATCTTGATTTTGAAAATGATAGTGCACTCCTGGCATAAAGGCATCAAAACGTCCCAGCACAGTCCCCAGATCTTGCTTGTTTAGAAAAAAAGATTGGCCTAACCAATAGTGCCAAGAAGGGCAAGGCCATAAAAGTGAATGCGGGGATATATCGTCCAGTCGGCATTAACAATGATAGAGTAAAAAAGGTGAATGAATTTGTTAACCTTGGTAGAAGATAACATTTGATGGGGGTCCAGGTAAGAAGGTCTAGGCTAGAATCCCCAAGGCAAGGGGAGCCTTTCTGGCATTGCAACCTGTCTGGAACTCACCCATGCTAAGAAATAAAACCAAACTCAGAATCTTCAATAGCAATGTCCTTAGACTTCTGCTGTATAGCCCAGAAAATATATAAATATAAAAATATAACGTTGCCCAGGTCATCTCCAACAAACAAAATGTCTTCCAGAGTAAATGTTTTTGCAGAATTGTTCGGATCTTTTGGCCCAACCAACACAGTATCAAATCAAGACTTCTACCAAAGAACTAGCAAAAATCCACTTTCAGATATGATCGGAACTCGAAGATGGCGTTGGATAGACCACCTTGGCATGGTAGAAATGTAGAAAGGAGGTGGAGAGGACGACCAAAGTAGACCTGGAGGAGATCGGTGCAAAAAGAAGTAGAAGAGCGGGATGGACGTAGGCCAAATGCTGACATAGGCTTATAACAAACAGCATTTGGTAGACTTACGCCTCACGCGTTGCTCAACACGAAGAGGATTAAATGAGTAGTAAGAAAGTTAACAGACAAGAACATGTGCACATTAAGCGAACGTATCAAAGTAAGTGTGGATCTGTGGTCATGAAATCTAAAAAGCTAATAGAAACGTTTGTTGAATATGTTGATGAACTTTTAATTGATAATAAAGGATAGAAACCGAAAATTAAAAAAAAACCCTATGGATTGTCAGCGGATTCTACTTAAACTGAAAGTAGAGCTAGAAAATAATGCGAAATAATGCAACAGGACCTGACAAAGCTTGATTGAAATAAAACATCAATTAATAGCTTTGGAGTAGGTAAGCTCTCACAAATATTGAACGATTTCTATAACAGCGGAAAAAACTAGCGTAAAGTAGTATCGAAAAAAGAGTGCAACAAGGCTGTGTTTTCTCTCTTAACCTTTTCGATGTCTAAAAATAAAGGATAATGAGGTTTATTCAAGAAATTGTTGGTTTCATCATAGGACATAGTAGGAAGAGTATATGCTGTGCTGGTGACACCACCAATGGTTGACTCTCCAGAAACGTTTCAACAACTATTATAGATGGTATAGTATTAGGACGTCAGAAAGTAAACAATAAATGCGGTGTACTAGCGAAGTTCGACAATACTACTTTTGAAAGGAGTAGGTACAAGTTCAAGATATTACGTCTTAAGTAGTACAATAATATGAATAGTATGTCTACGATCTTACCAAGTAGCATTAAGTAATGATATAGTTTAGTTGAGGAATACCGACTGACTCTCAACAACACGTTTTAGATCCTGCTGGAGCTGCCGGACCAAGATGACTTTCAATAGTAGCAGGAGAAGGTGAAACAGACCTTGAAATCAAGATACATAAAAGTGCTAGGCTTCAAGGAATACAACCACAATGAGTGGGAATATTATAGACAGGCACAGGCAAAAAGAGATTCATCTCAAGAGAAATGTTGCTGTAATTAGACTATGAGGAATAAGATGCACTACACATTCATGGAATATTCTTGAAACTCTCACAAACAGCTCACAAACACTTGTTGGATGGGAGGCCATTGGACCACTCATCACCACAACCTTCTTCAGAACTAAGGAGTCTGAGACTTAACATGAACATCAGCCAGTGTTATGTGTCAACCCATGACAGTGATGATAGCAAAAATGATATCTACAAAAAACTTAAAGCTGTCTTAAAAAGGCTTGCTCAGGAACAGACTTAATAATCGTCACGGGATATCTAAAGGCCAAGACAGCCAACAACTGACACGGCTACGACGAGGTCACTAGGCTATATGCATTGGGCTGGGCTTATGACAACAGAGAGAGTTTTGCAGATCTATTCTTCACAAGAAGCTTTATCAATTGTAAAACAATGTTTCCCCCAAAGGGAATCCATACAGCAATTTGGGTTTCATCGGAAGGTAACACAGAAAACCTAACATAAGCAACAATAAAAAACTGTGGGAGAGAAAAAGATAGCAGCCAGCAGATGTGGGGATCCAATAGCCCTCAGATAGATTCCCTGGGAAAAAGGAAAAAAGGATGTCCAAGAAATACGTGGTTAAAAGTTTTTGGAGGCTGATGACAAGAAGTTGTGACGCTCATGGGGACATCCTGAAAACCAAGAACCGAGAGAGCTGGAGGACTCATTTAGTGATCTGAGCTAAAACGGGAAATAGATATAATTAAGTATAAATCTACTATCCTTCCTTGCATGGAGTACTCTTGTCATATCTGGACGGTTGCTCCCTCGCATCATCTTGATGTTCTTGATCAACTGCAGGGTCGTGTTTGTAGCTTGGTCCAGCTCTGTTGCGACTTTTCTACAGGAAAATTTTTGAACGATATTGGTTGGCTCTCTATTTTAATGACTGGTGACCCTTTTTACGTGTTTATAGGGTGCTTAGAGATTAGGGTATCGTGCAAGCGCCTGGTTTATCATGACAACACTTTTTTGATGCAACAGACCCTTCGATCGTGGGGTCTGTTGCCTCCTCTCCAGCCTCGTTTTTCGTTGGGGGACTTTTTGGCACATATTTATTTAATTGTTTTTCCTTTGCCAGACATGTGTTAAGTATTCAGGTTCACCTATCTCAATGAGAGGCGTTCAAAGAACGTTGATCACAGAAATCAGAACTTCGACAAGAAAAGACTGTAAGTGATGATAAAATAGATGGTAAGATTTCAAGTAAAAGTAATGAGACTGAACAGCTATCGATGTGATGATAAATAATAATTATCAGAATGATGATGTGTTGGGATCATGTTTGTGTTGAGTAGCATTGGACTGAAAAATATTAGCTGGATGTGGCCGGTCTTTTTGGTTTTAGCGTTTTTGACCTAGTAACTGGGGTTCAGACAGTGCCCTTCAAAGGGACTTTTTATTTGGCATGTGAGGAATTTCTCGCCCGGGGGTGGCGGGTGTATTGGGCCTTATTCAAAAGCAGGGTTAGGTAGCAAAGGGGTCAAAGGGTCAAGAAATATACAGATAAGCAGATTAATATAACATATCTCCTCACTTTACAGTGGTTTTGTGTCTCACGATTTGCGACAAATGCCCTTACATATTTTGCCAACATATGAAAGTTAACTGACTAGCTTATATCCTTTTAACTGACTTAATCGAATGAAAAAAGGAGTATCTGATCAAGAGTTTTAGAACTGTTATAACAGTATGAGTAGTGTAAACGTCACTGTAATTAATCGAATACTATCTTTGGTTGTGGGATTTTTTTCAAAAAAACTTGCAAATAATATTGAGGGTAGATAAGGGTGGTTTTGGAATCTGTAATTGATATTACTGACTTTAATTAGTTTGGGCTAAACCCCTTTGCCCTGTTTTATTTTTACTGGAGAGGCATGTAAATAGTAAATACCAGGGTTATAGCTGTTGTAGTACAAACAGGACATTGGAGAACCTTAAGTTTTTTTTCTTCATTCATTCCATATGTAGATCTAAGCAACAGGGAAAAGTTATTGATGTGGAACCTGTTACAAAATTTAGGTAGAGCTCAGATTTATTTGTATTAACTGATGAAGAAAAAAGCAGTAGGCCTATAATTACATGGTGCTGACAAAAATATCTACTGATCTGTGTATGGACCCTCATTACAGTCCCATTTTACTATATTGTAGCCATCAATTTGAGACAAAGCCTAAAGCACTCCAATTGGTACATTTTTTAAATGTTGAAATGTGGCATTGTGGATCTGTATACTTTTCAGACCATAGTTTCCTTTAATTTTAATTTTCTGATAATATATTATATGAATTACCCCATATTTAATTATTAACAGTTGTAAAAAGATTGGTGACTATGGCTCTACCAAGAACATCCTTTGGCACCATGGAATTTGGTAGGCAGCTAGCTCCACAAAAGGTTGGTCTTTGCATATATTTTAGTCAGGACAGCTATTAAAACAACTAAAAATCATCATATATTGACTAAAATGTATGATTTTCCTACCAATTTGTTTTTGTTCTGGTTAACATCTTTATTTAATATTAGCAAGAGGGTAGTGTTGTGCTGGCTCACTCCCAGATTTATCTACATAGGCTAAACCTTTCTTGCCATGTAAAGTATAATATTCAAGCTTGAGTTACCTTGCTTTTCAAACATGTATGAGTTAGGCTCCTTCACCAACCAAGGATACTGAGAGAAGCAGTGTAATTTATTTTTATTGAACTTATTTTGCTTGTTCTGCCTGTCCCTCCACCTCCATTTCCACCAATGTTAACTCCTCTTATTACCCAATGTTCCATTCCACAATGCCACCACTCTTGCCAAGGTTTGGCATTCTGTCTTCTAGTAAAGCTGCTGGATAGCTGAGTTCTCTCAAACAAGAACATACACCCATGAAGTGGTTGCATGCCCTGCTTGTTGGTCTTTTCATCACCACAAAGAATTGAGCTATTCTGACTCTTGAGAGAGCAAGTGTAGTGACCACTTGAAACTAAATTTCTGTGGTCTTCAATGACTGATTTTTATTTATGTGTTGCACCTGCAATTTCAACTTCTTCTCCTGGGATAACAAACTTGTTCAAAATTTCAGGGGTAGCCTTAAGACATGGACCAAAACCAAGTGTGATGCCTCTACAACTTCTTGATATTTATAATAAGCTGNGTCTTCTAGTAAAGCTGCTGGATAGCTGAGTTCTCTCAAACAAGAACATACACCCATGAAGTGGTTGCATGCCCTGCTTGTTGGTCTTTTCATCACCACAAAGAATTGAGCTATTCTGACTCTTGAGAGAGCAAGTGTAGTGACCACTTGAAACTAAATTTCTGTGGTCTTCAATGACTGATTTTTATTTATGTGTTGCACCTGCAATTTCAACTTCTTCTCCTGGGATAACAAACTTGTTCAAAATTTCAGGGGTAGCCTTAAGACATGGACCAAAACCAAGTGTGATGCCTCTACAACTTCTTGATATTTATAATAAGCTGATTTTGCACTACAAATGTGGCAGTTTTTTCAAAGAATTTGAACGTCAGTAAAATCATGAATCAAGTGTCCCTGTGTCTTTCAAAGATCATAAAACATTAAATACTACTAAAGTTTTGATTGCAAAGAGAGCCATACTTATTGAACACTAACACCAGCCAAAAAACAAGGTTAAAGAAGTACAAATCCATTGACTAACATGTGGTAGAGTCCAATGTTCAAAGCAAGAATGAGGTTATTTTGTAAGGAACAAAACAGGATCATTGTTGCTGAAGTAATCTAACACATGTTCCGTCCAACACATGCTAGCATGTAAAATGGATGTTAAACCAAATATGATGATGATGATGGTGACACTCATCAATGATTGGTTATTACTCATTAAGTTACTTAACATGCATACAGAGTTGAAATGGTTTACTTCTTATCTGAAATTATAATTAGTTTTCTAAAACGTTTGAAGACAGGTCTAGTTAAAGGTTTAGTCAATTTATCTGCCCTCATTTCATCAGTTGCACAATATGTTAGTGCTACATCTTCTCTGACAGCTAAATCTCTAATGCAATGATATTTAATGTCAATGCATTTTGTTCTTGAATGGTATCTGGCATCCTTCAATAAAAAAATATATCCATTACTATCCTCATACAGTATAGTGGTATCTGACTGTGGATATGTGATTGAATCAATTAAGTATATAATCAAAACAATGTCTTGTGGAGCTAAGTGGCTGGGACATATTCTGTCTCTATATTTGATTGGGTAACAACACTTTGTTTCTCACTTGCCTGTGATATAAGAACATTCTGAACAAAGAATGAATAATCACTATGCAATTTCCTGTTATAATTTTGCTATCAATCAGCATCCACATAAACTGTCAGTGTAATACCTGTTTTACTGGAGCATAAATATACTAGCCCAAAATTAAAACTCCCTCTAATATATTGTAAGATATGTTTTTCATTCTGGCTTTTTGTGTGGTAAGGAAGTTGTGTCACCCTTTGGAAACTAACATAAATAAAGGATTTGTGACAGTTTTGCTGTTTTTAAGTGTCATTGGCAACATTGAAATACTTCCCTGGTGATCATTTTGACCAGATTCTCTAGCAAACAACTTGCTTCAATAAGGGCGAGTAGAAACCTTCTGGTGGTTGTTTTTACATTGGCCTTTTTTTGGCCAACCCATTCTCCCAATGTTGCTGCACTTTCTACATTTTTCTCTCTTCCATTCATTAAAGTGCTTGTAGTGTATGTACAATTGTTTACAATAAGAAATTGTTTACATGAAGAATTGTCAAATGTAAAAGATAGCCTCGTTCTGAGATTATTCCATGTGCTCGATGGCGATTGGAAAAGTAGCAGACCAGAAAGATTGTTTCTGTTTTTTTTTGTATGAAGTTATCTGACTTTATCTGTCTCGTGTCATACTGTCTTACATTACAATGGCGACGAGGATGAAGGACGGAGAAATAAATGCCATGCCAATTTTCGATGTTGAAGATACCAATAGCATTGGTACGCGTTGGAAACGATGGCTGAGGTCGTTCGAGCTCTATGCCGGAGGGAAGGGTATTACCCAAGCAGAGCAAAAGAGAGCTCTTATTCTTCATACTGCAGGACCCAGAGTACAGGACATCTTTTTCACTCTCACCTTGGAGGAAGGGGAGCAGGAGGATACAGTTTATGATAAAACGGTAAAAACTTTGAACAAACATTTCACCCCTATCGTAAATATTACGTTTGAAAGGCATCTCTTCAGAAAAATGACGCAAAAGCCTAACGAAACAATTGAACAATTTGTCACACGATTAAGAATGCAAGCCGAAACATGCGAATTTGGGAGTGAAGCAGCAGTTAACGAACATATCTGTGACCAAGTCATTGAAAAATGTAGATCGCATAGACTGAAATGCAAATTGTTAGAACGTGGTCGAGATCTCACCCTTATTCAGCTTAAGCAAATTGCACATGCCATGGAGGAGTCCGATAGACAGGCATCTGCTATTGAAGGTGCAGTATCGAATGAAGTTAATCATGTCAACTATGGCAATAAGCACANCTATTAAAACAACTAAAAATCATCATATATTGACTAAAATGTATGATTTTCCTACCAATTTGTTTTTGTTCTGGTTAACATCTTTATTTAATATTAGCAAGAGGGTAGTGTTGTGCTGGCTCACTCCCAGATTTATCTACATAGGCTAAACCTTTCTTGCCATGTAAAGTATAATATTCAAGCTTGAGTTACCTTGCTTTTCAAACATGTATGAGTTAGGCTCCTTCACCAACCAAGGATACTGAGAGAAGCAGTGTAATTTATTTTTATTGAACTTATTTTGCTTGTTCTGCCTGTCCCTCCACCTCCATTTCCACCAATGTTAACTCCTCTTATTACCCAATGTTCCATTCCACAATGCCACCACTCTTGCCAAGGTTTGGCTTTCTATCTTCTAGTAAAGCTCCTGGATAGCTGAGTTCTCTCAAACAAGAACATACACCCATGAAGTGGTTGCATGCCCTGCTTGTTGGTCTTTTCATCACCACAAAGAATTGAGCTATTCTGACTCTTGAGAGAGCAAGTGTAGTGACCACTTGAAACTAAATTTCTGTGGTCTTCAATGACTGATTTTTATTTATGTGTTGCACCTGCAATTTCAACTTCTTCTTCTGGGATAACAAACTTGTTCAAAATTTCAGGGGTAGCCTTAAGACATGGACCAAAACCAAGTGTGATGCCTCTACAACTTCTTGATATTTATAATAAGCTGATTTTGCACTACAAATGTGGCAGTTTTTTCAAAGAATTTGAACGTCAGTAAAATCATGAATCAAGTGCCCCTGTGTCTTTCAAAGATCATAAAACATTAAATACTACTAAAGCCATACTTATTAAACACTAACACCAGCCAAAAAACAAGGTTAAAGAAGTACAAATCCATTGACTAACATGTGGTAGAGTCCAATGTTCAAAGCGAGAATGAGGTTATTTTGTAAGGAACAAAACAGGATCATTGTTGCTGAAGTAATCTAACACATGTTGCGTCCAACACATGCTAGCATGTAAAATGGCCGTTAAACCAAATATGATGATGATGATGATGACACTCATCAATGATTGGTTATTACTCATTAAGTTATTTAACATGCATACAGAGTTGAAATGATTTACTTCTTATCTGAAATTATAATTAGTTTTCTAAAACGTTTGAAGACAGGTCTAGCTAAAGGTTTAGTCAATTTATCTGCCCTCATTTCATCATTTGCACAATATGTTAGTGCTACATCTTCTCTGACAGCTAAATCTCTAATGCAATGATATTTAATGTCAATGCATTTTGTTCTTGAATGGTATCTGGCATCCTTCAATAAAAAAATATATCCATTACTATCCTCATACAGTATAGTGGTGTCTGACTGTTGATATGTGATTGAATCAATTAAATATATAGTCAAAACAATGTCTTGTGGAGCTAAGTGGCTGGAACATATTCTGCCTCTATATTTGATTGGGTAACAACACTTTGTTTCTCACTTGCCTGTGATATAAGAACATTCTGAACAAAGAATGAATAATCACTATGCAATTTCCTGTTATAATTTTGCTATCAATAAGCATCCACATAACCTGTCAGTGTAATACCTGTTTTACTGGAGCATAAATATACTAGCCCAAAATTAAAACTCCCTCTAATATATTGTAAGATATGTTTTTCATTCTGGCTTTTTGTGTGGTAAGGAAGTTGTGTCACCCTTTGGAAACTAACATAAATAAAGGATCTGTGACAGTTTTGCTGTTTTTAAGTGCCATTGGCAACATTGAAATACTTCCCTGGTGATCATTTTGACCATATTCTCTAGCAAACAACTTGCTTCAATAAGGGCCAGTAGAAACCTTCTGGTGGTTGTTTGTACATTGGCCTTTTTTTGGCCAACCCATTCTCCCAATGTTGCTGCACTTTCTACATTTTTCTCTCTTCCATTCATTAAAGTGCTGAGTTGCTTTCTCTTTCAAAAGTTTGAATGCATGTTGCTGAGAGGAGAGCATTAATCACTGCTTTCACATAGCAAAAGTATTGATCCTATTCCCTTCCACTGTTATTCAAACTCTTGCAAGCTGATAAGAATGCCTCTCAGTTTTTTCAATGGGCTCTCTGGTTTTTTTTATAACCATACTAGCAATCTTTCAGCAATTTATATAAAAACTTTTAGCAATGATCTCAAAATAGGATAAATAGCATGGCTCCTCCTCAGTGGTCTGGAGAGCCTTACTGCCTGTGCAATTGTGTTTTCATTGCCTTGAAGTTTTGACCCCAATTTAAAGAGACCATTGGCTACTGCATCACAGGATGTGTCTTTGGAGTGAATTAAAAAATCAGGCAGTTGTTCACCTGACAGCATAACTTACACCTATATTACACTATTTTCTAGGATGGGATTCATATTTTGTACCCAGGCCACATAACTGCACACTAGACTGAAAAAAACAAATTGGCCAAATTGTTTTTCATGGGTTCAAATTTTTCCAAAAGGGGATTAATTTTTTTAATCCAGAGGGGTATCCTACCAAATAACCACTGAATGGTGAAAGGGGGTAAGAGGGTATACCCCTGACAAAATTAGGCCCCTATAAAAGATTTCATTTTTTAATTAATTGGAGGAGCTTATTTATTAGGTGAATCTTTCTGCCATTCTGCCCCATTTTTATCTTTCCCCACAGTCCTATGCACATATGCTGGCATCTGTGCTCTGTTACTTTGGGAGCTATCCCAGTGCACAATAATGCTACATGCTAAACTTGTATGCTGCTTTCTTGTCTGGGATGCTTTACATGTTTAAAAAAATATAGAAATTTATCTGCTGAATGAACATGATTTACAGGTAAATGATAGAACAAATATTTTTGAAAAAATTACACACTGTGAAAGGGTTGCTGATTTGCTTAGCTCACTAGCTAAGCAAATCAGCAAATTGGATCTGAAACAAAAAGGTGTCAGCAGAGACCTGGTGAAGGATAGGATAACTTGGAAGTCAATTTCAAGAAATCGTCTAACACATGCTAGCATGTAAACCGGACGTTAAACCGAATATGATGATGATGATGACTAGCAGTACAATAAAGTAGATTTTGAATGTTTTCACTCCATTGGGGGATGGATGTTAATCAAATTAGAAATAAATTGCTTCTATCCTCTTATGCAAATTGCATTGAATTATTTTGAATTAAAAGTTTTGTAATATATGTCAAAACATTGTTATTCTTTACAATACCTATAATGCACTCTTTATATAGGTATTCACTACAATGTATGTCAAAAAGTAATTTTATTCTAGAAAAGTAAACGTGACCTACCTCCCTCATTCCCTGCCTCAAATATTAGTTAATTGACCATTACATATTCCTATCACAAAAATTAAAACAATGAATTGAAATGCTATATTTTTTTAGTGACAGATGAGTAAACATTCAGTGCATGTTTAGTTTTTAAGTATGTGCTACTTAGTTTATCAATAGTTTATCAAGTACTTAATGTACTTGATAAACTATTGCAAGACTAGGTTTATCATTTCTGGGAATTAATTATTGTCCAGAATTTGTCATCTAGCAAAGAAAACACAGGAGACAGGGCAACCATGAAAATAATTAGTGAAATTTTTCATGACAAGGTTTATATTTTTTGAAATTGCACTAATGGAAAAACAATGGTTATCATGAATAACATAAAAATGTAATGTCAATATTCAACAGGAGAACAGAGCATGATAATTTCAATCCATTTAGTTTTCCTTGGGCTACAAATCCATTGTGGAAATTATTTTTCTGTAGCTTGAGTGAATGTACATGTCATAGTGCATCTACTATGAAACATACTGAAGGTTATGAGAAATTGAAGTTTTATTTAATTATCTTTTTAGAAATTTCATTTTTGTTAATTTATACTGTGTTGATTTATATTACTATCACTATTATATATTTCTTTTTGGTATTTTAAGTGTCAGGAAGTTGTTCAGTTGTATCTGAAAGATGGACATAAAGAACTAGACACTGCTAAAATGTAAGTATTTTTTATACTTTAGAAAATATTTCCTATTTGAATTGCCTTTGATTTATTGATTAATTTGATTAACTGATTTGTAGAAAAGTATAACTATGTTTGCACTTATGTGGTTTCAAGCTTGTACCAATGGCCATCTTGACTACATGATCAAACTCCCAAACTATTAGTCCTACACACCAAAATGGTTCATTCTGCAGGCATATCTTCCACTTCCCACCTTTAGAATTTACATAGTAATTGACTTATTGGGTGGGTGCTATTTGTCACTGCCTTTCAGTTGTAACAGCCTCTTTTATACCAAACAATGTATTCACCATTACCTAAAATATTTTAAAGTTGCTCTTTAACATAAATTGAGAATTTTACATTAATATTTTTATAGGTGCTATTTTACCCATGTGTTATAGACCGCACTACTCATTGTTTAAGTTGTGCATTATTGAAATATCAAACATTTTACTTTTTACAAGTAAGTCGTTTAAACCAGCAGATGGCAAGTGGAAAAAACCTTTTGGCAGTGGGGAGAATTAAGCATTTCAAACTTGCAAGGTTATGTAATATTTAGTATTACATGATTGTATAGAATATACACAGATTGAAAAATGTGCCATGTCAAAGTTAGATTTAAACAAGTGTAAAGTCTGGGATAATTTTTTCAAATCATACCAAGTGTGCTATTCTTCTCAAGTTCGCATATATTTTTCAAAAAGACAGTTATTTAACACATTAATTTTGTTAAAAGAAAATCTATTTATCCATATAGTTTCTTTTTGTTTCATGATGGAACATTAGTAATTTCTGGAACAAATTGTAAGTTGAAATTTATTTTTTTTTAAAAAGTTGTAAATGTATACCTCAAGCAAACAGTTTTTAGTGCTACTGTTGAATAATATTGACCATGAGGATATAATAATGGTGGCACATTTTCTTTCTGTACCCAGGTATACAAATGGCCAGGCTGAAATTATAATGGGTGGAATCCCAGAATGTAGGGACCCCAGTAAAGTGAGTTCCATATTTTTTACCTTTTTACCTATTTTCTGTACTGTTTTTAGCATTTTTGTTTGATATATTATTATTATTGTTGTTGTTATTATTGTTGTTATTATTATTGTTGCTGTTGTTATTGGCCTTTATACATATATAAATGCTGCTTGTTCAGTTTATGACCCTTGATAATGGTTGACAGAAAGCTATTTGGGGTCCAAAGATGCTTTCAATCTGATATTCTTAGAAAGACAGTTTTCCCGGCCATCAATCTTATTTCAACTCCAGGAGCTCTATATATTCACCAATTATTCTTTCTGTGGCTCCTTGCAAATTATTCGCAATATATTCACAGTCATTGTATCCATCTTCTGCAATATTTCTACCTCATCTCTTAGCATTTGATATTGGTCTGATTCTTCTATTTTCTTGTTTTAAACTCTGTCATCACATGAAATTGCTACGTCTTTGACCTTTACTTCCTTCCCTTATACATGACCACTATACAAAGGTTTTCTTGCCTCTATCATTCAGTTGCACTGTATCGTAAAATCCTAATAAATGTTTTGCTTATTTTACTCCATCATACTTGCTGCTCTATGTTCTTACCACTTGTCATTTATTTCAATCCCTGCTTTTTTTACAAGACTGCCACTTAACATAGCATTATTATTACCCCTATATTAAGCATGATACATTGGTATCCTTAATTTGTTTGTAACACTAATTCATATCCTTATCGTTTGGTAAGGTAGTATCCTGTATAATTGGCCAGTGCCTTTCCGTTTGTAAAGATTTCCAAATTCTCATTGATTTTGATAAGCACAAGCTAAAGGGCAGGCATTAGCTATCACATTTTGTTAACAGTTAAGGGAATAAGGTAAAGGGAATTTTAATCTCTTTGCAAATATGACATTTGCTAGAGTATTTTATTAAGCTTCACACTTGTCATCAAGTGTCTCTCGAGTGCTCTACAGAAACTCTCAACACAGAAACTGATTTTTTAAAAATAGTTTATTTGTGAGACATGCCACATTTCAACATGAACAAAACGGTATTTGTCGAACATAACAAACTTTATTTGTTGATTCAGCACAACAAAATTTTTTGTCCAGCGTAATAATCTAAACGCTTACGGAGGGATAATTCATGGTCTCCCATGTGTTAAACAGTTTTTCAATTTCAATGGAGCCCACTATCAGTCTGTTAAGCGAAAGTCTATTAACAATCCGGATGTGGATTTGTTGCTCCCCATTGTAATTTTCTTAATTAAGGTCATCAGAGAGATCAAGACACCAACAATAATTGCCTGGCAGCGATTAATATCATTGTGAACACGTTGGAAGTGTCTTTTCAGTGGTACAACTCACATATTTTTCCTGTAGAAGGCATTGTAACTCAGCACTGAAAATTTAAAAATACAGTAGTGATTGTTTCTGTTAACATTTGGCCAAAGCAATAACTACATTGGATTTAATTTTTGTGTATGTTGAAGCCAAAAATAATAATAATCGGCAAATGACTACGATTTTCACCATTAGAAAACCATTTAGTTCTACTTTTAAAAGCCTGTTTGTAGTTTGACATTTGTTACATTCACTGCTGTTTAATTATATACTACTAACATTTATTTCCGATGTGTAGGTATCAGTGGCAACAAAGGCATATCCAGATAAAGGTATATCATAGTTAAATTTCATTAGAATAACTGCCTGTAAATTATGTGCCTGTGGTATACTGAAACAGTTGGAATTTCATTTTGATTTCCTTTTTTCTCTTCACCATTCTGATTTTTTTGTTTTCTACAGCCACTCACAAAGGCTATTGCTTTCTCGATCCTCTCTTTGTTCCCCGTATTAGTAAAAACCCACGTTACCTGTGTTTTCTTATTCTGGAGTCCAGGTCCAGTTGAGTGGCAGCAAAAGAGCTTTCGACCATAATGATCCTAATTTTAATTTCGATATTCAAGCTTTGTACTAAAAATCGTTTATTTAATAAAAAAGAAGTAGAAGCTGTTGAAAAGGTGGAAACTAAAAAAAACCTAAGACAACTATTGCTGGAATACATGGGCCGTTTTTTCATTATTTTCCTGAAAAATTAGAACATTGTTTTTTTGTTTTAATTTTGAAGGTGCAGGATTATTTCATTTGTAACTCAAAAGAGATGGTGTATTTCGGGTAGTCTCCCACTGCTGTTGTTTCACTACCCTAACAATTTTGATGTCCACTACCTCTGTTCAGTAATACCTTAATTTGAACCAAATTATAAGCAAAGTACTTATGAAGAACATAAGGATATATGTTAACGTAGATTGGACACGAAGACGACTCCTACTTGCCATATGTTTTATTTTCTTATTTCAGAAATCGAACATTTTTAATTGTCAACCTCCTTTCCCCAGGTTGTAATATCAGAAACTTCTGGTTTGCTTCCAAAGATATACAAGCAACTTAGTTTTTTTCATTATATACATGTGTGTGTATGTGTGTGTGTGTTGTGCTTCACATCACGTATTGTGATTCTGCACTTCTTACAGTTATGGTAATATAAATGTGAGAATAAAGACTGAAAAAGGCAGGACAGATTTCCCGCTATGTGGACTCGTCACTTCCACAACCGAACATACATATATACATGTAACATAGCCTTTTTAAGCCAAAGTGCCAATACACGATCTCTTAAATTTAGAATTTTGTATAAATTGAAAAATTTCATTGTCTCATTGTCTCGAAATTCGAAGAACATGAACAAGCTTTAATTCCCAGATGACGTGGCATTTTAAACCCGAAATCATATAGAAAATTTAAGTTGGGGTAATGGAGTGATGACCTGAGTTCTTTAGAATTTTCAAAATTAATTTAGCTTTGAAATTGGTATTTTATTTGTTTGCCCGTATAGGTTTTCACTATGACGGTATAAAGTCACAGTTGCAGACATCATTAGAGGCCCTTAAACTGCCTTCGGTTGACATTTTCTATTTGCATTGGCCAGACAAAAAGGTGCCCATTGAAGAAACATTGAAAGCCGTTAATGATCTATATTCAGGTACATTCGGATTTTTATTATCTTTTGGTATATTTCTTTTAATTCGTTCAAGTCTTTAACCCTATAATTTCGGACTTAAATATCAGGATGTGTAGAAATTTTCTATTTCAGATAAATACTAAGAATGTTTGAAAATATTATAAAAATGACTGAAAACTATTGCAAAAAGTACCTCACGCCCCTTCTAGCGCCGCCAGCTTAGCGCTTGTCAAGGAATAGAACCCTTCCATTCTTTCCTTTTCACTGGAAACATTTTGTCATAGTTTTTGTGCAACAATGATTTCCTTCATCATTATTTAAAGAAGTTAAAAGAAATTTGATGGTAAAGATACACTTCTAACGTTAAGATCTTGAAAAAATGAGCAGAAACCAGTTTCAATTAAAGTCAGGCAAGATTCCGGATTCCTTGAGGTACTACCTTGAGACTTTAAAAGAAGAGTTTGACGTCTTACAAGGTTAACTCTACCTCATGGGGAAGACGACCACTTTAACCTTGTTCTACAACCCATCAAGAAATAATGTCTCGATAAAGACAGTGGTTGTACTTTTCCATCATTACTATTTCCCCCAGTACCCGGCATACCTAAAGTTTTCAAGGGTGCGAAAAATCTCCGGACCATAGACTGATTCTTCATGCTAGGGTCCAGCCTCGATGTGTGAAGTACTACTCTACATACCCCTGGAGAAGCCTGTTACTTCAAAGGATATCGTTTATGTGCTTTAGATTGTCTTGTGTTAAGGCCACTTGTTACCTATTTTTCTTGTACCGATCTCCCTGTTTTGCCTCTGGCTCAGTTATTGAAACAGTATGAGCCCCCATTGATAAGGCTTCAGGACAAACATCAAAATACCAAAATTTTTGTCTTTGGTGGCTTCAGTCCTCGTCACGTGACCTGGTTGATTCGTGCTATTAAGGCTTACAGGCCTGTAAAAATTACTTGCCACTTTTCTTGTTCATGATATTTTTGGCTTGTTAATTTTTCTACAAGATTTTAGACTCAGACCAAAGAAAACCTTCTCTCTTAGATATCGTTTTGACTTCTGTACCAGAGCATTGGAGAGTTTCATCTCCACCCCTATTTGGATCTTCTGCTCATGTTTTTGTCAATGTAGAGGTTAAAGCAGGTGTTGGTTGGTACTGAAACATTGATACTTGGTCGTAGTTACAACATTAAAAGTTATTCTCCTCTATGTTTTGATCCTCATTGTTCTCCTGCCATTGCTTATCTTGGTCATTTCTATGCTCAGTTTAAACGTAATGGTACTGATGAATCTTGCGTTTCTTTTAGAGAAGCTAGCAATGTCCGTGAAAGGGTGATTTCAGATGCTAACTCTCGCTATGCTAAACAAGTTTGTGTACATATTTTTTCCCAAAAAGCTGGACGCGAAATTGCTGGAAGAGCTAGTGTTTTCTATTTTGCCAGGTCGGTTATTTCTCCACTTTATGATATTATTCAGTTTTCTATGTACTGTAGGAAAAAGGGTGATTTTTTTGTTTGCTAGATTTTTTTCCTTAATTCTTCTCCAATTGATACTGTTGTTTCTTTGCCGGAGTTCACTACCCAGACTAATGAGATTGTCGACCTTGTCATCATAAATCGAAGGTTGGTGTAAAGATTATTTATGGGCTTGATCTATCTAAAGCGCGTGATCCAGATTTGATTCCTGTATTCGCCTTAAAAGAGTGTGCTTCTGAAATATCTTCCTTGTTGTCCAAACTTTTTTTAATCATTACCTATCGGCTTGTTTTTTTCCATCTTTCTGGAAAGTTTCTAATGTTGCCCCTGTTTTCTAGAATTCAGGTGATTCATCTGGTCCAGGCAAATATCGAGCAGTAAATCTTCCTTTTTTCTTTAGTAAGATATTGAAACGATTTAAAAACAATGTACTGGTGGAATTTGTGCAGGGTCTAGTTGATTTTGTTGATGTTTAGTACGGATTTGGAGGATTTCGCTCCAGTGGTGACCTGACTTTAAGCACTGGACACATCGATAGGTTTGTGGAAAAGTTTGTTGAAGGACGTCCTGGACGCTCTGAATATTTTCAATCCATTTGATGAGATGTGTCATGCCTGCTTGCTCCTCGAGCTCTCTGGTTATGGACTTTATATGAGGTCCTTTGGTTTCAGTCTTTTTTTGATATTGTGAAATGCGTGTCACAGAAGGTGAAAGTACATCTCTTGAGAATACCATTAATGTTGGCGTTCCTCGTGCTTCTATTCCATTTGCTTCTCTCTTTCTCTCCTAGCCTCCAAGACAATGAGAATGTGCAACAGTAGAAATATGGAGATAACAATAGTGACAATCTTGTAGTTTTGTAACCTTTACTTGAATTAATATTTTTATCCCAGTAGTTTTTATTGTAGTCAATTAAACTCTTTTTTTTAACAAATCTACATTGTAGAGGGAAAATTTAAGGAATTCGGTTTATCAAACTACAGCTCTTGGCAAGTTGTAAGTAACATAATAAATGATGCATTGAAAATATTTTGTCGTGTTAATTAGTCATTTTAAGACGAAATTCCAGGTATTGAAACACATAAACACCCAGAATACCAAAAGCCCACAAATAGAAATACTGTTCATGGTTTATAAGTATTATGTATATGATTTTTATAAATTAGCATTACTTTTTAAAATTTTTGTCAAAAGTATCATTAATTAGGTACTAAACTTATTACTTGGAAGAACACTAGCAAATCAAATCCCTTGAGCTATTTTTTTGTTTCATATAGGAATTAAATATAGAATTGAACGAAGAAGCAGATATGCTTTTATGTGAGTGCGATATTATGCTGGCGTGATCGTTATGTTGGCAGCGAATATATTTGGTACCCCCTAGATAGCATCAGTTTAAAATCTTCTACTCGGCCCTTTTTTGTTTCAGGATACGCCATTCACAATCTTGCATGAAACCCATTAAGCATGTGAGAGGTCAAGGAAAAAGGTCATTGAACTTTGACCAGAAAGACGAATCATGTTACTGCCAGCCGGAGTAAATCCCTATTCAGAAGTTTAATTAAGCCCCTGACCTTTCTGTAAAATCCTTAAGGACTGGGGTATGGGCTTATATTAGTCCGAAAATTTGTAAGGGTGCACACTGATTCGCATTTAAATTTATATGTATGTTAAACAAATATGTATTTCAGTAAAAGTTCTTGTGATTATCAGAATATGAAGATATAGGAAAAGAGAAAAAACAGAAATTTAACACACCCACAGAGGAAAAAAGTAACCGGTTTCCTTTGGCCAATTTTTGTATATTGGTACCTTTTGTCTTGTTGATTATATTCCTACTCTGCCAGCTATTCGTCAATGCTAACGGAACAATGGAATGAAAAGAAACAAGGGACTCGAAATTTACAAATTCAATTAAATTTTGATTGAAACGTAAGGAATGATAGGTAGTTTTATATTTTTATTTAGATAAACTGGTTATCCAGGAATTTTCGAACTTGAAAAATACAATGTTTAGAAGCTTGAAAATAAAACTTAAGATTGAATATTTATATATACGGACAAATTAGGTCTGAGCCAACCAACAAAAATGAATGCGCAGAGTTATAAAACTTTAAACGTTATATTTCGTCGATACAACGACCGAGTTCTTCAGACGTAAACTGCCGACTTTTCTGAGTTTTCGGTACCTGTCAAGTGTAACAGAAGAAATAAGAAATCACAGGTGTTACCTTGGCAACCAAATGACAAATATAAACAGTACAATGTGAAAACGAGGCGTGATCTTGAGCATCCAATCTTTTCCCGTTCAATTGGTTTTGAACGTGACTAATCGTGACTTCCATTCGTGCCGTTATATTAAGTTACTAAGTTACCAATCCAAAATTTTTCTTTTTGTAAAAGCTGCTATTCGATTTGACCATTTGTTAAATTTTCAGAGTTATTGACGACGTCAACAATAACGAATCCAATATTATCTGCAGTCTCATCCAGGAAAACATGAATAAATTGCTTCACAGTACGATATGTATTTATTTTGTTTTTAATGCGGGGTTTGTAATTCGATATGCGTGGCTTTCAATTCAATACAGACCTTATTGCTCGTCCACAAACTTTACAAAAAGCAACACACACCACATTTTTGATTGCAGAACTACAGGCGTCTTTGCTTGCATATCTTCGCTTTGGAAATAATACAGGGTTTTTTTCGTGACATATTGTTTTATGAATCAGAGTTGTTTGCCACATTTTACGTAACCTTGCTCACAATTTTCTGTAAGATCCATTTCCATGTTACACGGATCACTCTATGCAAGCAGATACTTAAGATTGTTTTTTCCTTTATTGGCAACCATTTTACTTCCCGTCGGAAAACAATACCCAAAATAGGATGATTTTCAATAATTGATAAATGCTTCTTGAACAACAATGAATTCCACAGAAACGACAGTTTGATTTGGGTTCTAATATCGGTAATACTAGTGACAAACAGGCAAAGTTCTCGTAAACAGACGTCCACAGTACCCAAAAGCAACAAACTAGACTTTAATATATTTTAATGGTTAGGAATCATGTAAGGCATGAATAAAACCCATCAAGTGTATACAACTGTGAAGAAGAAAAAATTGACAGTTGAGCCAAGAGGTAAGAGTTGACCTAAGAAGTAAACACTTTCAAGTCATATGATAAAGGAAATCATTTAGAAGCCAAAGAGTTTCACAATGAAGCTGCCCGTGGAAAAAAATACATTATAGAGAGATTTATTACTATGAGGAGCAAGAACTGCACAATGAGATGAGAGAGCATATTTCCAGATGTGACAACGGTACTCCATGCAAGGATGGATTGTAGATTTTTGGAGAAACAGAATAGCATTAGACTTGCGATACTCTCTAGCGCAATACATAGGATCACGCATTTTAGAAGCGGACTTTGAAATAGATGCCTATGATTTCTTCTGTTACACTTGACAGATAGGTATTCGCAAAAGGACCTGGAGACCATAACACCCAAGCATCCTTATTGATGAGCATTCCTTTAGAGGAGAAGCTGCCTTACCAGGGGTAAATCAGAATGATTGGCCATGAATATTGGAGGGAGATAAGAATTCGGCGTTCTATTGAGTGACACCAGTTCTGTTTTTGCCACAAGGAAAGAAACTAGCCACTTCCTTCCCTATTCTCTGACAATCTGATGGTATGACTCCAAATCTTCTGCCAGTTTGACTTGTTTTTGCTGACTTGCCTTGTGGCCACTCCCAGAGCACAAGATAGTGTCATCAGCATACTTCGTAGTATTTGGAAAAATAATAAAGATTTCGTTTACTCAAAATTACGATCGTTTAACGTGCACAATGGCTGTTGGCGCATATTACATTGTAATGAAGAACACATTGGTCTGGGGTTGTTGTTGTTGTTGTTGTTGGCGTTTTTTCATGTCTTAGACCCTTACCCTGAAACCACTTTAGCACGGAGGGTTACCTTTCTTATTTCTTTTATGGTTTATTAGAGAATATCAAACTTTTACCAGGTTATCTTATCCAGCACAATGGAAGATCTTTTGGGACAGGAATATATTTAAATATCCTCCACCATTCCCAGACACTGTTTGGCATACATATGATCCATTTGATTATTTTTGGAAATTTCTTATTATTGACAGGCTGAAATATATTACATTTGCAAGAATAATGGTTGGGTGCTACCGTCAGTTTATCAAGGGATGTATAATAGCTTGACAAGGTAGGTAAGGAATATTGCTAGCTCATTGCCCTTCGCATGATCTGGAAGCTACAAGCTTGAAAGAATAAACTGTAAAACATGGGTATTATGCAAAGTGACTCGTGGTGTTTTTAAAATGGTTTAATTTATTTTATAACCATCCGTTTGTGGCATCATTTACTCTGTACTTTTTTATTTGAACTTTTTTCTTCTTATTATCTCGTCGCATGACGGTTATTTTTTTCGGTGCTAACAATGGTTATGTTATCACGGTACCTTTTGTAGACATAGTCGTCCGAGTAAGATGCTCCTCATTTGAACTTGACAGATAATTTCCCAATTCATTTGGTCAGATCTACGATCCCATCACTTTTTGTGCTTGCCATCATGAGACAGAAGAGTTATTTGGGAGTTTTTTGACTAAATTAGGAGGGCATCATTAGACAGTGGAACCCACCATAGGATTCCGATGCCCTTTAAACCCAACGCTTGTACATATAACACATAAATTACAACAACACCAACAACAACAGCGATAATAATGATAATAATAATAATAATAATAATAATAATAATAATAATAATAATAATAATAATAATATAATAATAATAAAAATAATAAACTTGAACAGGAAAGTACGTACAAATATCTTGGAGTGGATGGGGGTGATGGCATACAGCATGCAACTATAAAGCAGAAAATTAGAAAAGAGTGTTTGAGAAGGGTGAGGCTGATTATAAAAACAACTGAATATCAAAAATCGTATTACTGCAATTAATACACTGGCAGTACCGGTTGTTACTTATAGTTTTAATGTTGTTAATTGGAATATAAATGAGGTTAAACGATTAGACACAAANTAATAATGATAATAATAATAACAGCGATAATAATGATAATGATAATAATAATAATAATAATAATAATTAATAATAATAAAAATAATAAACTTGAACAGGAAAGTACGTACAAATATCTTGGAGTGGATGGGGGTGATGGCATACAGCATGCAACTATAAAGCAGAAAATTAGAAAAGAGTGTTTGAGAAGGGTGAGGCTGATTATAAAAACAACTGAATATCAAAAATCGTATTACTGCAATTAATACACTGGCAGTACCGGTTGTTACTTATAGTTTTAATGTTGTTAATTGGAATATAAATGAGGTTAAACGATTAGACACAAAAATTAGGAAACAACTAACATGTAATAGAATGCATCACCTAAAGTCAGATGTTGACAAGTTGTATGTACCCAGAGTCAAAGGAGGACGAGGCATGATCCAGCTTGACCTATCTTATAAAATGTCTACCATTGGACTCGCTGAATACCTTGACAACGTTGACGATTAGATGCTGGAACTTGTATACTCGCATGAAAACTCAAAAAGGCTCCGTTTTGTTATTAAAGAATCGACCAAATTTCCGAGAGAAGTGGGTTTGAAGATGAAGACATAAATGTGGAAAGTATACCTGCAGCTCTAGCAAAAGAAGGAAACGTAAAGCAAAAGATTTAGGATTAAAACAATTAGAACAAAATTGGCAAGATCAACCTCTCCATGGTCAGTTCGGAACGCGAAGCAAGAATGCTGATGTAGATGAAAAAGCAACCATCAGTGGCTAAGCATCTCCGAACTGAAAGGGGAGACTACGGGTTTTATCGTTGCCGCTCAAGATCAGAGTTTGTTCACCCGGAATTACCAAGACGTCTTGCGTAATGGTGCCGACCTAAATGCCGGTTTTGCGAAGAAAAAGGTGAATCAATTGACCATCTTGTCTCTGGATGCTCAATACTAACACCAAATGAGTATAAGAATAGACATGACAGGGTCGGTCAATACTTGCATTGGAAAATATGCAAGAACTACTAAATAAAAACCAACACAAACTGGAACGAACATCACCCTGAACCAGTGACCGAAGGCAATGATGTTACTATCCTCTGTGATTTTCCTATCCACACAGATCGAACAATTCAAGCAAATCGCCCTGGCATTGTGATCAAAGATAAGAAAAATAAGGCCTGCTTCTTTATTGATATGATTGTGCCATCTGATAGAAACATTTCAGCAAAGGTTTTTCAAAAGCTTACCAAGTACAAAGATCTTGAAATTGAAGTTGAGAACATGTGGCACTTGAAAACAAGAACCTTACCTTAGTAGTCGGAGCTCTAGGACTTTCTATACCAAGTCCCAGGCAAAGCATCTCTTCAAGAAATCCAAAAGAGTGTGTTGAATAGCACAGCTCACATCTTAAGAAGAACCCTGAGTATCTAAACAAAACTTTTTTCCTGTTCTGAAGTGTTATGTATTTTGTTAAAATTGATGTTCATGTTTTGAACTGTTCTATGTATGGATTTTTATATAACTAAATTCATTTTTCTAGATTTTGTATTCGTATTACTTTTGTCCCCTTTGATGTTCGTATGTAGTCTCGCTATATGTATGTATTGATTTTTTTTTCTTACCCTTATACACAAAGAAAAATTTTCAGTAATAAATATTCCGATTTTTTTCTTTGTTGTTTTCCTTATTATATTCACATAAATATATATATATATATAAAGCTTTCGATTCGGTTATCCGTATTAAAGTGCTCAATACATAAATGCAGAGCGTAATATAAGATATGATAAGTTGGAAAGAATCAAAAAACTACACAGGTCATTTCGACAAGCCTGTTTCGTGATTTTATTCACTCTTCAGGAAATGTCCATTTCCTGAAGAGTGGATAAAATCACGAAATATATATATATATATATATATATAAAGCTTTCGATTCAGTTATCCGTATTAAAGTGCTCAATACATAAAT
>RDPX01000136.1:815652-840105 GCA_003991215.1 Morbakka virulenta | reverse complement strand
CTTGAGTATATATATATATATATATATATATATATATATATATATATATATATACTCAATCTGCAGACAGTACTGTTTCGCCCTTTGTGGGTTCATCAGTGCAGCACAGAGCTTCTAAGACATAACTCCCAGGCCAAACACAGCTTAAGGAGTTATTGTGGGATCCTGTCAGAGTGCTCAAACTACGCATGCGCAGTGAGCTCCGCATTACGCAAGCAACAGGTTCCCATCTCAGATAGAGTGCTCAACCAAACTTTCGTAAGGGAGCGTAATACTATATATAAATATGCGTGTGTGTTTTTGTGTCTTCTGAAACTCATGCCTTTTACTTTTCTTCTTGAATAGATGTCGTGAAAGCTTTCGATGATGCTTGGAACAACATAAAAGGTGACTGTCCAAATTATTTTCGATAGGATATAGATAATATAGTACTTCAGTGTTTTGCAATGGCTTCGATGCCTAGACAAGATGTATCATCATGAACTGAGGTTGAATATGTGAGAAGTAACTATTTTGTAAACTAGTACCCATGACATTAGCTGAATTGTTTTAAACGTTTATTGAGTTTTCAAAAGGTCATTTGTCCAAATCCCATAAAAGATAGAATCGTTATTGAAAGGTTTGTTTTTCTTGTAGTGTTTACTCTCAAGTACGATAAATCCTGTATTATATGTAGGGACCCTTTAGTCCAAAAGTCGTTGAAAGAAAGGAGACAATAAGTTCAGGATAATACAGAGGCTATATTTATGGGAAGGATAAATTTGCCCTTTGTATCATGGTTTCTTTATTGTCTTTCCAAGTAAGCAATACATAAAAAGATAAAACTACTAAATTACGTAAAATTGACGCGTGTATATATTGCTTAACGCTTTCGAATATTTGATATTATTTCTACATCATACTCAATGGCTTCACTAAATTCACCTCCGTTTGCAAATCTTCTTACAGCTATTTATATAATATGGAATAATATTGTAAACAGCGGTATCATACTAATTGGTTCTTGAATGATCAGGGATCTTCCTTTTTACCTCATTCATCTGGGTTGGTAGAGTTAAACCAACCGATCGTATGATCATATGAATGATTTAACAACCATCTTCAAGTCAATAATCGCATTTAACAACTTGTTATCTGGAAATTTCTTTATTCCATGTCAAATTCGTAAATACGTGTATTGCATTTATTGCCATCTATTTTTGTTACCCTTGCTTTAAGTGGATTCTTTCATGCATTAGAAATAGTTGTATAAATCTGACACACACTAAGAGTGATAACTAACTCGGTAGTTGATTCTTTCAACAAATGCCTGACATCAACCATCTTATGATACTTCGTCGACAGTTCTAACAGCTCCTGCAATAGCCTTTTATGTGAAGAAACTATATCTGATAATTGCGTCTTGCCCCAGAAAGTATCAGTTCCCTATTCACCCGACTGTGTGATGACTTTTTTTAGTAATTACTATAACATACATCATTTATATTTGATTTCCATTTATCATCCTTTGTAACTACAACTGGCTTTACCTCTGCCATTGCCTTTAGAGGCTAAACAAATACACCCGAACTTTTTCGTTTTCACCTGTTTCGACTCGAACCGCTTTTACGCCAACGTAAATATCGGTTACTGCGAAAACCGTGTTAAACGAAACTTTTTTTTCATCCATTATTATGTTGTCGGTACCTTGGTAAGAAATCTGATGTTTAAACCGTTGAATATGCACTTCATAACGATTAATAGTTAATCATGAATATATATCTTTTTGTGATAGAGAGCTTCTTGTCGACACAAGAAGCCATTTCCTCGTACCACATTCACTAATAAAACACGGCATACAATGTAACTTGAATTTTTAATTCCGGCTGTTGTAATTTTATAGAGTAACGATTTTGCTGTCAGCATTACCATTGTTCTACTGATACGGACCATACCACTACGCCTGTTGTTTATTCAAATTAAATATATTTTTCTATGTGAGAAACTATCTTACCAGTGTTATCTAAACGCTTCTTGTTGCTTGTTGCTCACCCTAATCCTAGTCATTTTTCCATTCTCGAAACACGCACATTGGTTTGATCTAGATATAGTTTCCAGACTATACTTGGATTTCGGAATAGTATATTGTACAAGATTACGCCCAAAGTCCTTACATTTTACTATTAACTGTATGTTTTTGTAAAATGTTAATTGTGGTGTCATCCGTACTAATTCTATTTAAGCTGTAGTTGTGTTACAAAAACATATCCTGGTCATTTTGATAGAGCGTTAGAAAATGTTTCAAAAGTTCAACAAGATGTAGAATTTCGAACGGAATCGACAATGTGGAAGAAATGTAATTCTTAGGTATTTTACATCAACTATATTAATTTCTGGTTGCTGGGTTTAATAGTGATAAAGGGCTTTTGTAAATTGAAATTTAAGATTCTTAAAAAAATGCCACAAGTAATGCATTTAATTTCGATTCAGTTTTTTGGGGTTAAGAACCATACAAGGCATAAAGCCATTAAGTGTATTGAATGAGAAAAAAAGAAATAGAAAAACGTTTAAGCTAAGAGAAAAGAGTTGACTTTGGACCTGGTGATATGGTAAAGTAAAGTACCTGGAAGCCAAAGAGTTTTAAAAACTAGGTGTCCGAGGAAAGAAACTACTTATATACAAAGATTTATTACAACAAGACAGCCTGAAGATCAAACTTCGAATCCCATGCAAGATTATCCAATTGCTATGTTGCCATGTGACCAGTGTCAGAGTACAAGTTGGTGTCATTAGCATAGATGTTAATGAACTAAAACAAGTTACCAGGAAGATCATTAATGTAAAGAAAGAAGAGAGTTGGATCAAGAATAGAACCTTGAACACCAACCTTAATAGAATACTCATAAAATATAATTGCATACCATAGGACACAATTTGCGATTCAAGGGAAAGGAGTAAGTAATACGTAAGACCCTTCCACAAATCCAATAACTGGAAATCTTGTGATGCAAGCTAGTATTGTATACGTTATCAAATGTCTTGGAAATATTAAGAAGTATAGGACGTCCCTCACAAAAAATTATCCCAAAACCTAACGATACGTTCAGTAATTTAAGTCCGGGATCACCAATACAACGAGATACTCTAAATCTGTATTAAAGATCAACAAAAAGACTAAGTGTTTGAAAGAATTCCAACAGTGGATTCAGAGAAGGTTTAAGGGACTTCGGAGCCCAGAACCAAAAATATATGCGGGGCCCTGTTTGAAAATGTTTATTAATCAAAATAATTCTTCACGTTTTCTTTCGGAAATGTTTAAATTCATCAAAGTTGTGACCTATATCTTGCAGATTAAATTAAAAATTAGGGTGTATCTATATGTTTTACTGTGCTATCGAATTTCCAATAGCTAATTTAGACGCGTTGATTCCTTTCTTTTTTGTTTGTATCTTTTGCTTAAAATTTCAAAATCTCTGTTAGATTTTCCATTATTTTCTTGGGTTCCGGCCTCTTTATGGCCACCTATAGTGCCGGGTCTGACCCCGTGGCTTATCTGGCCCCCATAAAACTACTACTGAGTGCATTGCTGATTAGTCGTTCGAAGACAACTAATTGCAGAAAGAAGACTGACAGGTAGACATTTGCCAAAAGCGAATGGATCACCGTATTCTTAAAGACGGAAAACGTCAAAAGTCTTTCAGGAAGACGAAAAGTAAGTATCCGATAAGCAAAAGATTAAAATGTCTGGACAGGTGTGAAGTTAGCTCAGAGGCTCACTCCCTCAAGACAGCTAGCGGAATCGAATGTAGACCAAACGCTTTAGATTGATATAGCCAATTGACCTTTGCAACCAACCTTGGAATTATGATGACAAGTCCAAAATCTGGTAAGTTTGAGAAACGGCATCTGGCAAAGAAACACCATTGACTCTTAGTGAAGAGACCAGCCTTTTTCCAGGAGGTCATAGAAAACCGAATAATATCAAATGAAAAAAATTGTGACCCAGAGCAGGATGTTGCGTTTTAGAACGAGAAGAACAAAGTGATAGAATGAATTTTCAGAACTAAAGAGTAATAACACTTTTTAAAAAGCTCTATAGAATAGTCTGCGTCTACCTTTCGTTGTCACTAAAAGGGTAGAAGTAGGTCAAAGATCATTGGATTTGTATGACCGAATCATCTTTAGAAAATCCCTGGAGTCTTTAACAGAGGAGTGGTATATTTTTACAATAAGTTGTAAGTAAGAATCAATTAACTGAAAAATGCAGACGGAACAACTTTAGATTTACTGTCGATAGAAGAAAAGGGTAGAGAATTTGGACCTCGATTTTTTGTCGAAGTAAGGGTACGGCGATGGACTGACTGTAATTGGATATACCAATGGCAGTCAGTCTAGTCAAGTCAGTCTTATTTATGACGAAATAGGAAAGATCAGTACTGTCAGTCCAGAAGTCAAATTTAACAGAACTCCTTCCCTGTGGCTCCGATTCATTGATGATATTTTCTTTATTTCACAAGATGACCAGGAATCCCTTAATCACTTTTTGCAATTATGCAATACTTTTAGCCATAAGTCGGGTATGAAATTAACTATCAAATTTACATCCAGCTATTCCAATCACCTTGTTACTTTTCCAGACAACAGTTATGCTTCAGAAATCTACAATTAACAGATCTATACTGTAAGCCCACCTATTGCTTCATCAAATTTTAAATCGCCCAACATTTCTCTTAAACTCCTCTTCAAGCCTATACGAAAGAAACGAATTTGTATCCATTTGTCAGGCTGCGAGAGATATACAAAGTAATGTGTTAACCTATTCATACAGGGGGTTTCCAGTCAAAAAAAATATGCTCAAAACTGTCAAACAAATTTTATCAGTTGACAGTTCCACATTTTCGGATCCAAAGAAAAGCACAAATTTGGTTCAAAATCGTGTACTGTTTGTGTTATATTGGCACAGAAAATTTGTGGGTATGAAACAAAATTATTGTATCAAATTCTATGAAAATAAAGTTGGACCACCCAATTTTAACAATATTAAGCCTGAAACTGCTAAAACTGCCTGTCTTTTAGAAGAAATAAATACTTATAAGATATACAGGGGAAGTCTTCCTTCTTTTCGAGATCTACTCCCCAACACTCCACAGTCCATCAACAACAAAATCATAGTTGCCCCATTTGTCATTCTGTCAAGCACACCAAAAAACTTAATCAACCTGATTTCACAAAAGTTATCCTCTATCTGATGTGGTGAATGTATTTCGTATGGTGCCGTGTATGCTTATGAATGTTATCAGCACCATAGTCTGTATGCAGGCTATACCAGACACCATCCGTATTAAATTTAAGAAACATAGACTGGAACGTGCAAGAAGCGTTAGGACTTGTGAGCTGGTTCGCCGTTGAAAACGTTAGTAATTCGAAACGTGGTCTATGTATTTTTGTTTTGCAAGACAATTTGCCACTTGAAGAGGCAGGATGCGTTTATGACGAGGACAAGTGGAATACTCATTTAGATTCTAAATGATCAAATGGAATGGACACTAGAGTAGATGATTTCGGTTCCATATTTGGCGAGAGTTTTTCGTGACTAATCCTCTTTTGCTTGAAGTCAATTATCTTATCACGTTTCAATATGTCAGTCATTTTCTATCAGGACCCCTGTGTTATTTTATGATTTATCTGTTTTACACTTTACTTACTTATTATTAAATCTTTTGTACTTAAAAATTGTACTAAGTAAGGCTTTGAAGTAAGTTAAAAGGTTTGCAGTAAAATTGTTTTGAGTATAAGTTCATAATGAACAAGTTAAGCTAAGTTTGTATTTATATATATATATATATATATATATATATATATATATATATTCATANAGTAGATGATTTCGGTTCCATATTTGGCGAGAGTTTTTCGTGACTAATCCTCTTTTGCTTGAAGTCAATTATCTTATCACGTTTCAATATGTCAGTCATTTTCTATCAGGACCCCTGTGTTATTTTATGATTTATCTGTTTTACACTTTACTTACTTATTATTAAATCTTTTGTACTTAAAAATTGTACTAAGTAAGGCTTTGAAGTAAGTTAAAAGGTTTGCAGTAAAATTGTTTTGAGTATAAGTTCATAATGAACAAGTTAAGCTAAGTTTGTATATATATATATATATATATATTCATATATTCGATTTCAAATACCCGAAATGGTAGACATGGTCATCGACTGATGATCCATGACTGTAGTATTCACCATCATACCTATCTACTTTTCTCTTGTTCGTCAACAAAAACTACCATCCAACATTTTTCATCACTTTTTTCACCATATCTCTATTCATTTCTATTCTTCATCCATCATCTCTCTTCATTCTATTTGCGAATAATTCATTTTTATTTTTCACGTTGTGTTGTCTTTCATGTTGTGATGTGGATTGTCCATGTATATATTGTCCCGTCATTATCATATAATCAGCCAGTTCCATCTTTGACTAAAGTTTTCTGATTGTTTCATTTCACTCTTATACTATATATATATATATATATATATATATACATATATATATATATATATATATATATATAGAGAGAGAGAGAGAGAGAGAGATAGAGAGAGAGAGAGATAGAGAGAGAGAGAGAGAGAGGGGGGGGGAGAGAAAGGGAAAGGAAGGCCACTTGGATCATGAATTTTTTCCATCGCTGCAATAATGCCTCGGGGATTTTAGGCTTAATTGTTAGACTTATGCTGTACATTTCAAGGAATGGATCAAAGCTTTTCAGATTTATTTCAACTTCCTGTGTATGCTTTATTACGATGACAAACCATTCGACAGTGTGCTACCTAAATAGATAAACTGTTGGGTTTTTTTTCAAAGCTGAACACCTTATCTTTAGTTTATTATGACAAACAAATATACAAAGAAAAAATTTACCCAACTTCATTACATATCAATAGTTATCCACTTTGCTTTGGAAGAGTATCTACTCTGTACCAGTACTAGTATACCTGCTTCAAAACAAAAAATTTCTGAAGATATTTGTCCCGTTTCTTTACATTGTAGTTAGTAGTTGTGAAACAACCTTTACGAACGAAGGATTTCACTAGTGGGAGAGTCGTTGAGAAACTAACGTAAAGCTTTTGAAACATTTAAAGAATGCATGTTTTATCAATGGGACGAATGCAGATTTTCAACAGTGGAAGTACCTACTACAATTACTATCTGACATGATGGTGTTGCTCGTGCTGCATTAATCAAGAGAAGAGCAAAGTGAAAAAGGAAAATTATGAAATCGTTTATGTGCTATTTGACGTTATCCGGCATCTGGCAAAACAGAACAATGCTTTAAGAAGATGTAATGATTCATGCAAACCCCAGAAGTGCAGTGACTTGCCTGAGCAACTCGATGTCCTTGTCAATCACCGCAAACAACTCAGAAATTGGATTGTAGAACATCCTCAGAATGTGGCTTACGCCTTATTCATTACTCAGGATGATATATTAAGCTTTTAAGGGGAGTCTTACAAACAAAATATTAAGAATGAAATTCTTGAGTTCCAAGTGCTAATGCTATCTAATCAATTGAAGTAACATAATAGATAAGTGTATGTGTGACCTTTTTCGTGCATTACGTTATTTCTAAAAGCTTTGGCAAATATGTATCAAAGTGGAAAATTAGGAAAGCATCATAGGGAAGAGTCATGCTAGAAAAATTATCGTCATAGAGAAAGAATTAACAAATTCTATTACAAATTTGGTGGGGAAAGGCTTTGATGGTGCCAGTTATATGTCCGTTGAATTTACTAGCACTTTAAAACAGTTGACCCCTGCTTTTGTACGGAATTCAACTAATTATTTTACGGGTTTTTTCCACAGACTAAATCTTGTTTTTGACAAAAGTGTAAACATTGTTCCAGCAGTAAACGGTGTTTTTGACATTATTGAGTCCATTTACTACCACCCGGAAGAGTTACCTCTGTGGCACTATACGAGGGAAAGCTCCGGGAAAAGGAATATAAAAAATATTGTTTTTTTTCGTACAAATGATTTGTTCTTAAATCTGACAATATTAAAACGATCATCAACGCTAATGCCACCCATCATTTGTATGATGAAAAAATGATTGATGTACGAGAATCAGCAGGTAAATGAGTGCTGCCTAGGATGAGAAACTGGCGTAATTCGTGGACACAGCGGCTTATATTAACACTCCAAAAATTTCAAACAATGCAACAACTACCAAGTGATTAGTCTCATCACCCAACTGAGCCAAGTACTTTTGAAATAATCGTCAACAACCTGAAGACCCAAGCAGTGGATAGCGCCAAGGTAAAGGTGGATTCATATAAAAGGGATGCATCATGGAACAGATGTTGGAAAAAGAATAGCTAGAACAAGACTGATGCTCCAGGCCATTTTTGGTTTCAATATGGCCTTTTTCAGGATTCGGCATGAAACTTTATAGGCTAAGGTGAAAAAATTCAACAAGTTCAATTGTAATAGGAATCACAAGATAACTCTATGAGAATTCATACAGCACGATCTACTACTACAGGAAAGTAATCGGTAATTCGTTCATCGCATGGAAATAAGTGCAGAAAAAACTTCAGCTCATGGCAAACAAAAATATGGTTCTGTCAAGAGGATATTATGGTGAGTGTTAAGTCCCCGGAAACTGTCGACAAGTTAGGCGGGATTGTTATTGATGACAGATATAAGCCTTTATCACGCATCGCACAGGCAAGGACAACACTGGCAAAGCTTAAACTAATCTGGAATGATAAAAACAGAGTAAAACCAAGAAAAATCAGGCCGATGCAATCATTATTGACTTGAATTTTTTTATGTCTATCACTCTTGGCTTTAACAGCAGAACTGAACTGAAAAATTATACCATGACTATGGAAATGAGGGGTTATAGGAGGGTACTAGTGATGTCGTAAATCAATCATGTCACCAACAACAAAGTAAAGGCAAGGATAACTATCAGCTCAAACAAGGGTTTGTTAAATGTCGTCAAAGAAATAAAACTCAGATGATATAGACACGTCATCACAAGCTCTGGCTTGACAAAAATGGTCCTCCAAGGCATGGTAGGATGCGATTGGAAACAAGGACGACCAAGGAAAAGACGGTGCAATTATAACATGGTGTGGACCGATCTTAGTTTTGAAGAACCAAAAGCCGAAGTTAGGGGCAAAAAGAAGTGGAGAGAAGTGGCTTCCAACTCATCACACATTTCCAAAACGACTACACTATCCAGGAATAGGTGAGGCGAGGAAAGATCTGTTTGTGACGGATATGTGACAGGATACAATTAAAATTTGACGTTAATAGTTTCTATAAAGCATTTAACATAGTTATTCTCGCTCACAATAAACAACAATCTTCTCAAAATACACATTGTTCTTCCATGTAAAAAAAATGAGTTAAAGTCTTTAAAATTGGTTGCCCCGAAAATAAAATATCAAGGAAAACTGAGTATGGTCCCACAGTAGCTGGAGCAGGCACTTTTCTTATGGTTCACTCCCGGGCCCCCTAAAATTTAAGACTGCCTTTCCTCGAATACTCGCTTGATATCTGATCCTTACTGTTTAGGAACTAACTTGCTGTAAATAGTAGCTAAAGTATCACCTTGTCTGATAGTACAAGTCAATTGCTTTTCTTGATGGCAGCAGACTCTTAGGAAGTCCAGCTCGGAGTTTTTTCGGTTCATTCGGAAGGGCATCTTGATCTTCAGTGCAATCGCTAGATCGTTCAACCCTCTTTCGTCCTTTGTTTTTGCTCATTTCGCTAGATGGGTGACCGTATTTGCAATGTTCGCCAAATCTACAATTTCCTGATTTTAAAAATTTATAACAAACACCCCTCTCAGCCGACGGCACTGACTTTGTCCCTAATTCAGGTTTAATATCCGACAATGTGACGTGCTTTTCCAACTTACTAATTTCTTCGTTTCTTGCTTTTAAAAATGGATTACCAAACACAGAATTTCCTGATAAAATACGTTCTTTGATAAGGTCTGCTCTAGTTGATGCATGAAGAGGTATATCTGGCGCTCCAAATGTAATATCAGGCAAAGGGAGTTTTGTACAAGTCACTGAAGATGAACTGTTTCTAATCGAGCCTATCGCTGTATTTTGCGCCTCTGTTGTTTCTTCATCATCGGAGCCACTGTCGTCATAAGACACTAAACTCATTTCTAATGTGCTCGAAAAATATTTGCATATCCTTGTACTTTTGTTTCTTCTGTAAAAAACTATTACTCTCGTACTCTCTCAGTTTCAATGGCGAAAAGTGGACGACATCTTGTTTTCAACTTTGTTTTAGTTTGCCACGAATATGAGGCAATAACAAAAACGAGGTTGTTTTAGAAAAACAGAGTACTCAACGGGAGTCGGAAATTGTGGCCAAGAGGACCGAGCTCTTTAATTATTCATGAATAAACGATGTTCTTTAGATACCTCGTCGGCACTATCAGCAGCTCGTATTTTGCAAAGATTACCGAAATTTCTCTTCACCCAATATTTCATTTGGCAAATCAGGTTCATTACATAAATGCTGGATCTCTCGTTATCCAAGCAAGCTTTGGCCCAAGAAGGAAGTTAAATTAAGCTATTTCACAAAAATCACTTTCTAAATTTCGAAAGTTTTTGCAAGATTTTTTGTTTGACTGCTCGGTTTTGAAGTCTTCTTCTCAAATCAATTCTGCTTCTTTTAATTCTCTTCTAAGAATTCCACCAGAACTTTTTTGTCTGTAAAATCTAAGGGATATCGTAGTATTCCTGTAGTTAGAGGGGAAATTTAAAAATTGACCAACACTTTAAAAGGTTAAAATTACAACACCCTCGTGGAGAGGGTTTTATTGCCAAGTTGTCATTTTTTGTTCTCGATTCAACGATCTCCCATTAATTACCTGATTAAACACCATCGATCAGAATTATTTTTACCACTAATGATCTCGAACTTTAAGTTGTGCCTAAATTAACTAGATGTAATAGATATGCATACCAAAAAGCGTGGAACTTGCCTTTACGAAAAGCATGTATAAAAATGTAGGCTTTTTGAACTGTACACAAAATCAGTGCTTGAAACAGAGTTTATTTAATAATTCGTAAGTGTTTCTACTAATCATATTAAATTTAATATAGCTTGGACAAAAAAGAGACTGAAAAATTAAAAAATGTTTTAACGAGAAACAAATCCATCATCTGCAGGAGAGAGGGGACGAAGTCAAGCTTCCAGCAACCCATTCCTGATGTTTATAACTGAACCACGAATGCTTGGAAATTTCTAGGCAAAGAGTCGATGGACTAAACAGATAATTTGAGACATTTAGTTCATAAGAGAAAAAGCTATTTTCTCCAAAGAATTTCACAAACAACAGGAGGAAATTTGAATATTTGAACTATACATGGTTTCCCGCCTGTTTAGACATATTTATAATTATTTCATGGGCAGGTAACCGTTCTGGTTGGTACAGTTTTCGTTGCAGTTCGAAAAGAGCAGGCTTTACCAGCTTGTAATTTTAGTGTGTTCCATCGTGTACCAGGTCAGTGCTTATTCAGCATGAAAAAGTGGCATAAGGAGTCGTTTTAAGGTTATTGCCAAGAGATTTAGGACGAACACTTTGCATGCTAATACTTACTTTTCCATTTATATTTATACCTATGTGTAATTGCTAAATGATGAAAATTAATTAGTTAACCTTTGCATATGATACAAAAATTATATTTAAAAATAAAAATGTATTCCATCCAAGATCTGCGCGTCAGTAGGAGACATTTAATCACAAGGCAGTGGGCTCGAGCCCAACGTTGGGCATAAATTACTTTTCTTTTTCTTCCGTTTCTAGAATAAAAACACTTCTTCATTTCATTGGAGGTTTTTTTCGCTCTGCTTTGCCTCTTTTAAATTAAATTACCATTATTCCAAAAACATCAGGAAAGACATTTAATTTTCAGTACCTAGAAAATCGACTGAACAAGATTTTTCAAAAAGAAAGCGTTTGACGAAGAGTAATTGTTCTTGTGAAGTGGAAAATAAGAAACGCAGCCATAAGTAATGCCTAATCAACTGGAGATTTTAGTTGTAATCATTTTTACAGCAATGATTTAAAATTCTGCAATGATGGGAGGAAAGTGGTTATCACATTATCTTTGAAGTTGAAAGGTTGGACCGATACTTGGTGTACTGTTTGACAAGAAAACTTTAGTGTAGCAAAGTCAGTGAGGGTGCTAGCAGGACACCACCCTGCTAATATCAAGTAATCACCTATAAAAAAACAATATTTCAGCACCGTCGAACGTTTCTGATATTCAACGAATTTTTATTCGATGCTTTGGAGGACAAAAGATACCGACGAATTTCCGGAGAATCTCTCTTTTTTTTTAACTTCGTAACTCATGAATAATTTATTCATTAAAATTCTCGTCCATTGTCTGCTCTCAAGCACGGAGAAAATCTCCTTGGTTCCAAGAAAGGCGACCTACTGTGTCACATGTGAGGTGGTTGAAGAGAAGAAATCCAACCCGAGTAAGTTCAGTTGGTGCTTTAATCTGAAAGGATTTACGAAGGAAAAATTAGTGCAACTCAAACCAAATCAATTCCAGATCAATCAATAGCAGAAATAAAGACAATAGGCCACAAAAGGTAAAGATATCCTATTTAATATTAGAAGATTCATTCTGACCGATGAAAATACCGTTTGAACACGTTTGGGTCCAAGAAGAGAAATTGCGCCAGGTTTGAAGTAAAACAAATTGCGAAAGCTGTAATTATTCATATTGGTTTGTGGCTTAATGGGTTTATTTTGAAAGCTTTTCGTGTTTAAGTGATAGGTAGTGAATTTAGTTAGGCCCGCATACCTAACCCTGTTAACACAGTTTACTAACAATAAAAAAACATTGCTGATGAGCAGTATTTGAAATAATATTTTAACCAAAAGCCTAAAAAATGCTACTCTCGCAACCATTTAAACAGTAATAAAGGGGCGTTACCTTTACGTAGTCCTTATCATATATTAAGCCGCAAGGGGTATTTTGCTAACAAGAAGCATCACTTATTGCATGGTGTAAAACCATTGGAAAAATCAAGCATTTGCAAATATATATTGGCTTGCTGGACAAAACAAGAAACTTCCATGCTGTGTTTGTGAAGAATGATGCTTGTTTGAAGGATGAAGCAGATTGAATTTGGCTGCACAATTTTGTCCAAGTCTGGTGTAGTATGAATAAGATTTGATAACTGGATTCCATTCTGGAATGCATGACCATCATTGTGTACCAAATAGCGAATTTTGTAATTAGTCTAAAACTTAATGAGAGTTTCTATCAGTATTAAATTGTAAATTTTATTAGCCGTGTTGCAAACGAGGTCAACCATAACCCGTTACAGCTGTTCCTTTTTAATTCTTGTTTGTTTTTGCTGACTGCATTAAAGGGCCCCCTTATTAGTTCTTGCTGACTGCATTAAAGGGCCCCTTATTAGTTCTTAAAGGAGAATGTTGGATTTTTTTGGGCAAGTGAACCCCGTCATAGGACTAAACTTTTGGCAGATAGGAATAAAGATGAAATAACCTAAAATATGTGCCAAAATATTGAAAAGATGATAAAGCAGGGGGTAGATTGTATTTGTGGCTTAAGGTTGAAAGGGGAGGAAGAATTATGATGATTGGAACAATTGGCTTGGAACTGTTCAGTCAGATGAAGTAATNCCCCCTTATTAGTTCTTGCTGACTGCATTAAAGGGCCCCTTATTAGTTCTTAAAGGAGAATGTTGGATTTTTTTGGGCAAGTGAACCCCGTCATAGGACTAAACTTTTGGCAGATAGGAATAAAGATGAAATAACCTAAAATATGTGCCAAAATATTGAAAAGATGATAAAGCAGGGGGTAGATTGTATTTGTGGCTTAAGGTTGAAAGGGGAGGAAGAATTATGATGATTGGAACAATTGGCTTGGAACTGTTCAGTCAGATGAAGTAATGAGAAGTATTGGGCAATGATGATACGGACATACTGCAAGGTCATGGAGTTATGGTATTGAATAGAACATAAAATTCACGAATTAAATTAATTAAATGAATGGCCAGTAGAAAAGTCACGGAAATTAAAGAAGAAGGGTTTCTGGTTTGAAATAAGGTTTGCTAAAGTTTACCCAGATTTGCTAAAGAAAAAGGAACTGGAGGAAATTCAAGAAGGTCTCATCTTCCAATGTATGCACAGATATATACACAAAAGAGAGGAGTATATATAGTAATGGTCAGGGTAATTATTACTGTTTATTTGGGGTCTGCCTGAACAGGAAATTATGGCTTCAAATGAAGAAGTACCACTTCCATCTACCACCATGTTTGTCTTTGGAAAGGAATTGGACATTTTAAGCACCTTACCTAGGGTTACAGGAAAGAGCAAGTGCTCTTTGGTCATGTTTGGTAACTCATCTAGGAGAGAGCAACATTGATTTCAAATTTGTATTTATACTTTAAGCAATTGAAACCTCTAAGCATAGCAAAGGCAATCCATCTAAGAGGAGGAATCTCTGATATAAAGCCCTAGACTGTGTATCAGCTTAGAGATATATAATAGAGATATCATCATGTGAACATCAATATACCATTTATCCTCCAATGAAGCCTGCCCTGATCAAGTACTTCTTGCATTCTAAGACCCCTAACATCACCAGCAACTACTCTTTTTTTAAGACTCCCAACCAGAGCTAAAGAGACATTCCTTCTCTATAAAGAGAAGGAAGACCTATCCTTGCTAAGGCATATGAATTGACACAAAGGGCCAGCTCAGGGTAATCGAAATCTGCAGCCATTCTTTCACAGGTGTCACAAAATCTCTGAAGCAGATGGTTGCCTGCTTTGGGGATGTGTCATCATCCCTACTTCATTACAAGCACAAATTCTAAAGTAACTTCATTTTTGTCATCCAGGAATAACTGGAATGAAGACTTTTGGCCACTTATTTGTCCGGTGGCTTGGTATGAACTGGGATATTGAGAAACTTGTAAGGAAATGTGGTTCTTTTGTGGAGCATGGGAAAACTCCAATTGCTGCACCACTGCTGTTTTGGCAATGGGCCATGGAGCCTTGGCAGAGAGTACATGCAGATTTTTGGAAATCAAGTGTCAGCAATTTCTACTTATTGCAGACAGTTATTTGAAATGGCTGGGTATTTCCTATAGCTTCCACTACTGCTCATGAAACTATCAATGCCTTAAGAATTCAGTTTGTATGCTATGGACTGTGTAAACAACTAGCCTGTGACAGTGGTCCACAATTCATTTCAACTGACTTCAAATCTTTTCTGACTAATAATGTTATCAAACTTATTCTATGCTCACCTTTATATTTGTCTAGTGATGGTCTTATAAAGAAACATGTACACACATTCAACTCAATGTTTTCAAAATCTTTCCCTTCATTACCATTACAAAATAAGTTATCTAACATTTTGATGCAGTATCACAATGATGCTCACTCAACTACAGCTAGGACCCCTGCTGAACTGTTTCTTTAGCAGAGACCTAGAACAAGATTAAGTCTTATTAAACCATCTATGTCTGATAGAGATTTCAGTTAACAGCAAAAATAAGTTCATGATCATGGAAATTCTATTCCATGTCTTTTCTCTGTAAGGCAACAAGTCCAAGTTAAAAGGTTTAAGAGCAGGAAAAGTAATATGGGTACCTGAGACAGTGATACAGATCAAGGACCCATTTACTTACTTGGTATGGGTACTGGGGAACAATAGACAATTTGTCCATGTTGACCATTTAATTCCTGATGACAGTAAACCATTCAAACCTCTACAGGAGGTCAGTACTGAGGATAATTGGGATAATAGTATCAGAAGCCCTCAGTTAGAAAGTTCTCCCACAAAACAAGTTGGTAGTGCATCACCTCAATCTGTTCAGGCAGGAAAACTCTTGACACCTGCTCTTGAAAGTAATCAATCAAATCCTCAGGAAAACCCAAGTATCTTTAAAATTATTTTTCTGTAGTATAACCATTACCCTTACCAGCTGTACAAAGTCGAAGAATAATAAGAAGATATAGTAGAGTTGTTTGACCCCTGGAAAAATTACATTTTTAACTATATGTATAATGTTAAAGTTAATATCTAGGAAGGAGGAATGTTATTTAATAAGTGGTCTGATGATCAGCTGCTTCACCAATGGAAGCTTTGTGAAATTTGTTATTGTGAAATAATTGCTGTACTGAAAATCTGTAACATTTGTTAACCAGTTAGCTAGTTCCAGTATCCAGACACTATAGAGTTTTTCTCTTGGGTTACTCTAGATTTCTGATGGTATGTGTTTCCTCAGTATTAATTAATTTATTTTTCTGGTTTTAACATCATTTTCCCTAGTAACTGGGGCTCAGACAATACCCTTCATAGGGACTTGGATTTGGCAGTGAGGAATTTCTTGGCCAGATGCCCTTTCTGATGGCAACTGATGGCTTTTTATTTTCTTTTGTGAAGTTCAAAAGTTGCTCCCTCGGGGAATCAAACCTGGAACCTCTTGGTAAGATACAGTTGCACTTACCATTAAGCCTCGGCTTCTTACGGTGTAGTAAGGATCTAACAAGAACTACCAATGGTACAAAATGCCAAAATAATTGAATGAAAACAACAATCATTAAAAGATATAATCAAAATAGCCTAATATGATGACCCAAAGGTTAATTCAGTATTTCCAATAGTTTTCATCTCTATTTTGTACCACAGGATGGTCATTTAAAGTTTAAGCTACATGGTACAGTATGACTTAAGAGTAGTATTTTTAAATGCAAATTTGTACTTTATTTGAAAATGTGTATAAAGGATACAGGCCATTTGTCTTATGTAGCACTTCCTACAGGGTACCAGACTTCTTCATCTGTATCTTGTTCCCAGACATTTCCTTCCAATCACTGAGGAAATTTTTGTAAATACTATGATGAAATACCAGTAATAATTGTAGTCCTAAGCTACTACCAGTAATCCTAAGAGCCAAGCCTTCTATAAGTTCCTGTTGGTTATTCTGGAATTTTTATGAATTTAAATGTAAAAACCATTGGAAGCTGTACTTTTTGAAGAGGGGGAGTGTTTAAGTTGTTTTGTCTTTTAGAATGATTTTGTCAAAATATGCTTGTATTTTTCATTGATTCTTTAGGTTATAGAAGAAGAGCCTCATAGGTAAAGAGCACTACTGCAGTTGAGAACATACATTGCTTGTATTTAAAGATTAGCCATGGTTAATGATAGTTTTACCAGCAAAGAAGAAATGCTGCAAAGATTTTTGGTTTGGTGCAGAAGTAATAAAATGAAATTTAGTGACAAGGTAAGATTGAAACATATTTTTGACATGTTTGCCCTTAAGTCAGAGTTGCTAATAAGTTGGAGCAACTTAAATGTTAGTTTACAGAATTTAATTAAAATGGAGCCCACTGTATTAAAGAAGATATGGAAATTCAAGTGTCATAAATGATGTAATTGATTATTTTCAATATGGTATGGTATGGTATTTTATGATATGATCTGAAAACAACAAAAGTTTTAAGTACATGTGATACAACTGAACAATAAGTAATAACACTAGGTACAACTTAAAGCATGTTTAACTAAAAAGTATAACTTAAAATAAGATCCTGGTTAAGTAAATTTTTAAAAATATGAAAGTAATGACTTTGTAACACTTATTGTAGCCTTTGTAAATGCCTTAAAATAAATGGCTAATCAACACAATGGTACACTAGCATTGACAACATATAAAAATAATGACAATGGCTGTGTATTTCTGCCCATATATCATAGGCATGGTAAATGTTTATATTTTATTATAGATTGGGGCAAATTCTCTTGCTTCTGAGATGTCTGACTGGAGGTTAGCACAACTAAGTGCTGGTAAAGACAAACTCTTTTCCCACAGTGGTAAATCCAATTTCTATGGAGAGCTGTGGTAGATCTTGGTTCAAAAATTTGTGGAAGATATTGGAATCTTCTCAGGAATACCAGGGATCATTTGTAGGACTTAAATTCCTTTGGTTCTATATCACCAGCATTGGGTTGAACAATTATTAACATATGTAGTGACAATTGTTGGTACCTTGAAACATTCTTGTATTTGTGTTAATCCTTGCAATTGACACTGTCCATCATGTAGGTATGTATATCATTGTGCATGTAGTAAATAATTAAATAAGTAAATAAATGGAACAAACTCACCAAGTATGAGTAATAATTAATATGGTACAGTCAGAAGATATTCAGCTAAGCCATGATAAACTTTAGCAAGATACAAGGGTAAAGACAATAAACTGAAATAACTGTGCTTTAACTGATTATATCAAAATGACATACTAAACTAACCATTTAAAAGCATAATGAGTAAATATTTTAGGAAACAATTAAGAAATTCTATTTTATCATTGTATCAAGTACTTATGGAAAGTTGGTTCCTTTTGAAGAGCTATGATATCCAATCTGTGAATATCTCTATTAAGTCAAGAGCTAGCATTTGTACCCTCTATGCAGACCACCTGGGCTGGTGTTATGAACTATGATTTATTATGAACTATGATTATTATGAACTATGACTTGCCAAGAACTCTGAATTTGTAATTTAGTCTGTTGAGCTTCCTGTTGTGACTTGTATTTAGGTGAGTGGTTTCACTGTATCAACTAAAGACTGATCAAAAGTCAGTGTTATATATTTTTGACAAGCAGCACAAGGGCAAGATTAAGAATGATAAAATCATGAGATGGAAACTTGAACTTTCATGCTACAGCTTGACATAGTCTACCATCCAGGCAAGAATAACATTCCTGCTGACACTTTCTCTAGAGCTACATGTGCTGCCTCTCAGTCTCAGGAATCTGCACTATGCAACCTACATGATGCCCTCTGCCATCCAGGCATCACCAGAATGTGGCACTTTGTTTGATCAAAGAATATTCCATACTCCCTTGAGGAAGTAAAGCAAATTACTAATTCCTGTGCAATCTGCAATGAATGCAAACGTCAGTTTCATCAGCCACCAAAGGTACCACAAAGGCTACACATCCCTTCGAAAGGCTTAACATTGACTTCAAAGGACCATTACCAACCACTAACAAGAACAAATATTTCTTGAACATTGTTGATGAGTTTTCCAGATTCCCTTTTGTTTTCCCTTGTGCTGATGTGTCAACCCCAACAGTAATCAGATGTTTGACTTCACTTTTCTCCATTTTCAGAATGCCAGCATATGTTCACTCAGATCTTGGTTCAGCCTTCATGAGTAGGGAGCTACAAACCTTCCTGATGGAGAAAGGAATTGCCACCAGCTGAACTACCAGTTATAATCCTATGGGAAATGGCCAAATCAAAAGGTACAATGGGACTGTTTNACCATTACCAACCACTAACAAGAACAAATATTTCTTGAACATTGTTGATGAGTTTTCCAGATTCCCTTTTGTTTTCCCTTGTGCTGATGTGTCAACCCCAACAGTAATCAGATGTTTGACTTCACTTTTCTCCATTTTCAGAATGCCAGCATATGTTCACTCAGATCTTGGTTCAGCCTTCATGAGTAGGGAGCTACAAACCTTCCTGATGGAGAAAGGAATTGCCACCAGCTGAACTACCAGTTATAATCCTATGGGAAATGGCCAAATCAAAAGGTACAATGGGACTGTTTGGCAGGCAATAGCTACATGTCTGAAGTCTAGAAGTCTACCCATAAAGCACTGGCAAGATGTCCTCCCAGATGTTCTTCACTCAATCTGCTCACTGTTGTGTACAGCAACTGGTGAAACCCCTCATGATAATTTCCTTGGTTTCCCAAGAAAATCTTCTTTTGGCACTTTTGTACCTTCATGGTTAACATCTCCTGGGCCTATATTCCTTAAATGGCACATCCGCTCAAGTAAGTTTGAACCCTTGGTAGAAGAAGTGGAACTCCTCCAGGCCAATGCTCACTATGCTCATGTTTGGTACCCAGATGGAAGGGAGACAATGATGTTGATGAAGCATTTTGCACCCTGTGCTCAGTCGAGGATACCCCAGCAAAGTGACACAATTAGCAGAGACAATCACTTAACACAAGACCCGCCTCTGTCAGAGTCAGAAGCTAGTGACGATGTTCTTCTTTTAACTCCTACAACAAGCTCACCAGGCAACCTGGTTGACCCCCAACCCTTGCATCATTCCTAGTGTGTCCATCATCCAGTGGATAGACTCAATCTTTGAAGAATGGGATGAATGTTATGAACTATGATTTGCCAAGAACTCTGAACTTGTAATTTAGTCCGTTGGGCTTCCTGTTGTGACTTGTATTTAGGTGAGCGGTTTCACCATATCAACTATCATTTTGTAAACTTTTGATGTAGGATCCATTGATAGCTCAGTAAAGCCTAGTTTTACAGCAATCTTTGTGTCCTTATTCATTACAGCTGGTTTCCATTTGATTTCTGTTGAAAAAAGACATGTGAATGTCACACTGAGGATGATCTAGTATGTTGTACTGTTGAGTCAGTATCCTTTTGTATAGAAAATATGTCTGTGAATGGTGATGAGGTTGATCAATATACAGTAAGAGACTCTTCATTGCCTCAGGTCACAAGATTTACATGTCATGGTTGCCACAAGAGGTCAACAGTTCATAGAAACCTTAATTCATCAAGCGTTATGAATTGCCAGTAGAGAATACTTTGTTGTCATGGGAAACTTGTGTGACATGTCCTCAATTAACACAGCATTTTACAGAAACTTCATCCAAGTCATCTAGGGACTGTAAAAATGAAGGTCATAGCTAGATCCTATATTTGATGGCCAGGACTAGACCAGAAGATAGAAAGTATAGACTGTAGAGAGTGTACAGCTGTACAGCATGAGCCTCCCAGAGCTCCTATCCACCCATGGATACCAGCTTCAAGTCTTGGTGGGCAAGTTCACACAGATTATGTGGCCCAGTGAAAGGCCGTATGTGACTGATAGTAGTAGATGGGTGTTCTAGCTAGTTATTCTTAATGACTCTACAATTCTGAGTAAAATGTGTAACATTCATATTAATGTTTAATTGTTGTTCTGTTTCATAACATTTGTTATTACAAGGCTTTGCTATGTGTCAATAATTTGTGCCAGCTGTCTATAGTATTAGATGAGTTAAATCATGTAAACACTGTTCTTCATTATCATGACCCTACCTATTCATACTTTGTTGCAGGCCTTACATTCTAAATTTTACTTGAAATTTTATCTCTGTACCATTTGGTTGATTGTAATCATTTAATATAACTTCAGTGTGTACATGTTTTGAGAAGCCAAACTTGCTTATATGTGGTTCTGTTGGTGATTTTGATGATGCCATTTTGATATTATCTTTGCCGGATATATGTCCATTTCTCTTTAACCCATTTTCTTTCTTCCTATACATTAAAAATGTATTATATGGAAACTACATTAGCAGCAATATTAACAGATTTTTCAACACTCTTTTAGGTACTGTAATACTGACATTGGATGTACCTAAATTTTATTATTGAAATGATTGATATAGTTATTGACATTGGATGTATATAAATCATAATCATACCATGTGAATAGATAGTAAATGAGATGCGAAATAATAAGGTACCAATCAAAAGTGTCTTTTTGTAGTGATTTCTAATTAAAGTATTTATATGCTTGCTCTCTTACCCAGTTATAATTATCAGTAGAAGTCAGAATTACGGAATGAAACTTCAAAATTGCACACAAGCATTGCCTCACGACTAGAACTTGCAAAAGCAATGCAATTATTACTGAAATAAAGATAGGATGCAATGTTTAAAAAGTTGCAACTTTTCATTTTCATCTTTGTCACAATGTTCTAACCATTTTTGTTTATGCAATAGATTGAAGTGGTATGTTCTGGAACAAGTCATCGCTATGGAGTAATCGCCAAACAGAGGATTTCACCTGGGGAATTGTTAGTCAAAATCCCACGGATTCTGCTCCTAAGCCCAAAAACAACCAAAATACGTTCCCATTTGCGTGAATTCAGAAAATATTTGCGAAGCACGGGGAGAAGGTAAGAGAAATTGTAAGTATTACACATCTATCCGTGATAAATGATCTGTAACATGGACTAGAGTCCATGCATAAGCACTACTAATATATTAGCATTAATGTTTTTAAACTGTATATTTTTATATTTTTGGCAAAACTATTCTTAATTTTTTTCTATTAAGAATAATATCTACGCATAAACCATGGTCCTGGAGAAAAAATTATAGCAACATCTGTCCTCCACATGTTTATGATTATGTGAAAAATTCCTACTCTTTTACTAAAAAGATTGTTTTGATCATTTTCTTGATTATTTATATGTGTTTTCCGTACGTATCAAAAGTTACAATGAAACTAGACTCAATTACTGGTGTTCTGCAATTCAGAGCCCTTGATTTGTAGCTTTCTGTGTACCACATAAACCACTTGGTGCTCTTGTAGAGAAATACTGTTACAAAAATATCCAAAAGTATTTACGCTACACTACCAGTACTTGACCGAATTTTCTCTTACCGTAATAATATCCATGCATACTCACTGTTTACCACCGACTGTTCCTTGGTAGCTATTGCATACCTGTTTTTCAATAACCTTTTCATAGCACTGCCGTCTTGAGATATGAAGGCAAGGGGTCATGTGGCAACAACAATAATCAAAGTTTGCAGCCTGTGTTTTTTTGCTCTGGTTGAAAACTTATATGCTTAATGTACAACCAGTCAATGATTATACAATTTAAGAGGTTAACTTTTTCTTAATAAATGAGATTTTTTTTCTGCGAGAAATTGATGACTAACATGTGGATTTAATGTCGATGTTTTGATATATTTGCTATTATGATGTATTTGTATTCTTCTGTTATTAGTATTTACCAGTTTATCTTAAGCACATACATGAAATAACTTTCCTTATGTTTTATTTTTTATGTAGCCTAAAGCATACTAGCGGTTGGATACCTTTAACTCTGAGTTTAATGTACGAATATATGGATAAACTTTCGTTCTGGAGACCATACCTAGATCTTATACCATTACCGGAAAATTGCGGTCACCCGATGTTTTGGAGTAAATTTGAACGAACAGAAGAATTAAATGGGTTACCAATTTTAAAAGATGTGGAGTCAGACCTTGAGAAAATGGAACAGGAGTATCAAATGTTTGCTAGGGGCTTTATTTCACATTTTCTGGATTCCACACAGTAATTTTGTGCTATTTTCTCCACTATATAAAAATGTTGTTCCATCTAAAGTTTTTTTCCGTGACTTTTTCAGGACGAATCTACCTTAGTTTTGGTAATTTACCCTGTAGTTTTCCTATCCTTTAGCATAGGTGGTAAGGTATCAGTAAGTTAAGTTTAAATGTTACGATAGATTTACTTCACACGTAACGGTTTTCTTTTTTTCCCTATGTTTTGGTCTAATAAGATTAATTTTGAATCTTTTCAGGTTCTGAATTTTATATGACATGGTAAATAAACCGCTAAATTTCACCTTAGTGATTTTCCCAGATAGGAAGGAGTACCCAACTGACAAAAATGACAACTTTTTCTGGTATTAGAAGTGATTTTGATGAAAAGGCGTAATATTTAATGCTATTTGTCATTACTCCTGTTCAAAAACAGTATAGTTAGAAATCAAATGCTGTTTTTGTGCTCAGTCAATATAGTGGTACCTGTCGTTTGATTAACTTAACAGGGATTGCAGATGAAATATTATGGCTTATTTACATTAACAGACAAATTTATTTACTTTTTAGCTGGAAGACTACTTTGGGTAACATTTATATTCACTTAACTAACATGAGGAACAAAGTGTACTGGTAGCACCAGCACACTTTGTTAATACCTGGTAGTATTTAATTTTGAGAGTAATGTAGTTAGTACAATCTTGTTGTTTTTTCTTTGCTGGTAATTTTATCAAGTTTTCCCAGGAGAAATTGCCAACAATATAGCTTTGACGACAGTAGGGCCTAATTGCTTCTCTTTTGTAAGAAAGGATTTGTCAAATTATTGACAAATGTTTTCTCCTTATACGCCAGGAAACATAAAATGGATTTCGATTTGTACAAACAGATGGTGGCATTCATCATGTCATACAGCTTTACAGAAAGTTCAGAAGGGCCTTCCATGGTGCCAATGGCAGATATTTTTAATCATCACAGTTGCAACAATACCCACCTCATATTTCAGAAGACACATTTGAGAATGGTATCCACACAGACTATTAATAAGGTAATTTTTGTGTATGTATTTTAATATTTTGAACTCTGTCACACATTTACTCTGATTTGCTTAGAAGACAATGGGTCTCCTCAAACCGACTGCTGACAGGCCATGGCAGAACATCAGCCAACATGTACAAATGGCGACTAAAAGACACTGCAGACTGCCCTCACTGCAATGGAACCCAGGAGACTGCAAAACACATCGTCCTCCAGTGCCCAACAACCAGACTGGAGGG
>RDPX01000136.1:766214-802577 GCA_003991215.1 Morbakka virulenta | reverse complement strand
CTAAGTCCAACAAACGATTCTTAGTTGGAGAAATCAATTCAGACTGTTATAACGACCAACTATCCTCTCTTTGATATAAAAACCAAATTTGTTCAAAGTGTGTAATACGTGTATAACAAAAGTATAGATAATGGACAGATACAGATATATTAAACCGAAGTTCGACAATTTATATTTTTGTTTCTATGGGTGTCTTTTTTCTTTTTTTAAATGTAATTTATATATAAAATTATAAATGGAAAGAATTTTCCTCAGAAATGACTTTTCCACTTTTAACACTTCTCCTTTACTTGTTTCTTTTTCCAAAGCGCTACACAGATGATACTCAAAAAGCTAAAATGCGACTCCATGAAGGAAGAGAAACCATTAAGTGCAAGACAGTTAATTACAAGACGTTTAAGGAATGGAAAACGACAGATAATACAAAAGATTTTGAATTCTTTGTGATAAACGCAGTTAAGCTGATGGAGACTCCTTTATGAAATATGTAAGCTTGCATTTTCTTTTTTTTTATGCCTGCCAGCTGCTTCTGTAACAATTGTCATCCATGCAAGTCATACGTAAAAAACGCCTGTTTAAATATTTATGGAGTGAATGGCAAAAGAGACAGAATTTAGATAGTTTGTAGATCAGTACACAGCATGAAGTCTGTTCCAGCCCACCCCATCCCATTTCCTGAAAGTCTGGCTTTATATGTTTCTAGTTGTTAAAAGCTCAGTTTTTCGTATTGTTTTTATCCTGTAAACTGCTCTAAATGTTTCTTAAAGGTGACCACTCCTAATTCAGGTTGTGACACTTTTTTGTATTCTTTGTTATGGATAATTGTCTCAGTTTTACAGTAAGGGAAGGAACGAAGTACACTGGCACTCAGAGAAGGAACCGATGGCGCAGAACTTTTAAGTCGCATCAACAATAAGTTTCATTTGGTCGAACATTTTTCTTGGCAGTCATTATAGTAGAATAAAGCAACTGGCACTTGATCAGCAAGAGAAGCCAAGGTAGGACCAGAGACAGCGCGCCATGTTTTATGTTTGGAAGTGTAGAGAAAGTGAAGACCATACGAATTCTTTTCAGGGATCGCGGCACATGTTCTTATCTGGAGAGGGAAGAAGAGAGTGAGGGAAGAAGGAAGATATTTTGATAATGAAGAGCTTTATGTAAACTTTTAAACCTGAAATATGAAAACAAGCAAAAACAAAAACAAACTTTTTACAAATTGTTTTCTGAATGATGAAAAAGTAAAAAAAAGAAAAATGAGATAAAAAACAAAATGGATAAAACGTCTCCAAATCTATACGTCTTATACAGTAAAACAACCAAATGTTTTCTTTTGATGTGGATATTGCTCCACGAATTCATTTGCCACATCACTAAGTGATATTTTATCAACAATGGCTTTGTTGTCATGGAAAATCGATGAAGAATTCATTCTTTTTGCCCCCATTCCTGATAAGAACCACGTTTTTATCCTTCTCAACATCGAGAATGGTCTTTCAGGCGCAGCAGTAGCCGCAGCAATCAAAATGATCCTGATGATGGTAACGCAATTTCCGATCAACATACGTTTTTCTCATGACAATGACTTTCACACTTTGACCACTTCCTCCAAATGGGCGAGCTCCGATTCAAAGAGCGTTGAAAATAGTTAAAGCTCTCCGTTAAGTGATTCTGCGTCATACCTTACCTCAGCACATGCCCAATCCAGTTCTATCTCTTTCAAGGTGGTACCTCTCCATCTCTCTCGGTATCTGTCCTGTAACTCCTCCGCTATACATCGTTCTGACATGCCAATGTCCAATGGTGAATGTTGCTTTGGGACTTGCAAGAGATCATGTCGGACACTGAACTTACCGTCGGGTTTTACCCATTTTCGTCATGATGACGGTTTTGGCGATACCCGCTCCTCCCAGGTTTTCTTGTTGACTTCTGATTCCGTAGTTTCTGCAAGTAGCTGTTTTCTATGGGAATAGGTAGTCGACCTTCTGCCCAGCATCTAGACTTGGAGGACCAGGGACTTTTGTCGAGGTTTTCGTTTCCTTAGGCTGCATTTGTCCACGTGTGCAGTATGTCGTCCCCACCCAAGGGCCGCGCCCCTACGCCATACAGTAGCAGTGCGAGGTTCTGAGTCATAATAACATTTTTAAATGGGTGCCACTACTTTCAACTCACCATCAAAAACTTCCTTCTCTACAGCTTTAAAAAGCAACTATTCTACTTAAATGTTGGTTTATCGTATCTGTCTTTGATACCAATAACGACATAATCACGGACTTCGTAGTAAATTGGTTTGTAATGGTGGTATGGATTTTCCGGAAGATACGCTGCCTCTGTTGCCTCTTAGTTTTCTGTAACGTATTGAGCAGTTGGGTCTTCATTGCTTTCCTAGAGGTGCTGGTGGTGAATTCGCTTCAACCCTGGTAGCCAAAATTTTACTTTTAGTAAAGTGGGCTGAAATCACGGCCGTCTCTTATATTTTCCAATGTGTGAACGGTTACATTGGCACGTTCTTTTCCTCCTAGGGCAGACATCCTCTCTTGTTGCAAAGATTTTGAGAGATTGCCCGTGCGTACAAACGCTGGCTTAGATGCAAACTGAAATAAAAACTGAACAACTTAATTTGTGTTTTTCACACAACGCTTTATGACCATGTTTCAAAATCCAGACTTTCCTTCCAAGGGTTGCTCCCACATTTCTGGCAAGCTCACGTGATTGCCAATCAATGATCTTTTTGAAACTGTTTGACCTAACCGGCCATCTTGTCACGCAAAATTCATCCAGCTTTTGGTGACCGAATGTTGATGACTGTTTATATTCTCCCTCTATGTTTTCCGCTATACTTTCCAGTATCTTTTTTTGCTCGGGTGAATATTTCACCAGGACACATATCTCACCCCCATTCCCCTTTACATTACGGAGCATTGCACGATCTTTTGAATGATTTCGTAGCTAGACTCAGATTGCTCCTGGCAGTGAGTGGGCATACCTTTCGGTTGTTCAACGAGAATTTGTATGGAGACTCCAGCTCGCTTCTGCATCATATTGCTTGCTCCATAATACGTCTGACCACGGTAGTCATTCAAATTCAAGTGACACCTTAAGAGAATGACCTTTATTGTATGAACAATGGTCTCGCTTTTGATCGTAAAATCCGATGAAGTCTTCTGACACCTCAAAATCGTCATCTACAAACCACACAAAAGAGTAATTGATTAATATTGCTGACGTCCATTCCTTCATCAGGCATAATGGAAAAACGTTGGGGGCGATGAGGAGCAACAATTCATTTTCAAAGTCGTGATGACTATACTTTTGTCTAATCTGCCCTTGCAAATTTTTCCTCATCCTGCCCTCTTTTCTACAAAGAAGATACACCAGTTGAGCCAGATTATCATTATATTATTATCATTACCTTGCAATGATATTCCTTGACGAGCAAGGTACCTGAGGCACCTGATAACATTAAGCAAATATTTTCACACAATTTCTCTCCACTGTGTCAACTGCCCGTCAATCATTTCTGCAACGTCACAGGAGAATAACTAAGTGATAAACATATGAGGCCTGGTGACAAGCAGAAACGTGTTTGTTGTAAAAACAGTTTGATACTTTTTTCCAATTGAAGAAACCATTTGATATGTAAATTGCCTCCTTGGTAATAAAACCATAATTACGCAGTCGCTCCTAAATCAAAAGTAGAAAATTCCTTCAGCATACTTAAAAATCACAAGGGTACAATTAAAGATAACATGTATACCCAGTGGAGGAAGCTCTGGCCAAGATACTGTAAACTTCAAAACAGTCAGCAAAGCACAATTGGGCATTACATGCCCCCCGGATTCATTTTGAAAAATTCTTTGCCATTCCAATTTCTCACAGAAGACAATTGGTTCAAGAGTTTAGAGGTTCTGCTGATTTTTTTTGACCTCCGCAATGGTTCTCTTTTAAAGTTGTGAATGTTGTAATTTCCTGGTAATTCGAAACTAACGTCCTGGTTTGTTGGAATAGATATTAAATTTAGCTAAATGTGAACTTTATCAAACTTTTGTTGCTCTTGATTTCCACTAGGCCTTCCATTTGATATGTTTCAAATATTAAAAATTAATACAGTGCGGTGAGAGAAATGGTGAAATTTGTGTTTTTGTTCGCGATTTCTTTTATTTATTTCATATTATTAATTCAAGTTCTTTCAACGACGATTTTACAACTACAACTATCTTGTAGGTAACTCGCAATCATTGGAATTAAGCTTTTCTCAAACGCAATTGTACAGTTACCAATTTCACAGGAAAAGATTTTTCTGAAGTTGTTTAACCTAAAATCTTTGTTTTTAACTGTAGCCCTCGTGGTTTTGATTAAATTGTTGAAATCTCAAAACCGAGGGAGCTGCTCATATTCTTTGGCCAAAGAGGCTTGACTTCTAAAGGATGTAGTGGGGAAAAAACTCATGCTGTATTTATTTCGTACCCAGGCAAATTTCCATTATAATTTTATGCCCTTCCTGCAAATTCCCTTCTACCCCCATCGCACCATCATGGAATGATTTGATTACACCCTAAACTGTGACGAAAAAAAAAATTTCTGGTTGAAAGGAAGTCAAACGAAAAAAACCCATTAGAATAACTTACTTTCCATCATAATGAAGCCATGGAAACTGCAAACCAACTTTTTTGACATCAGTGTAGTGATTCTTCACCCTTTGATTTCATAAAATCGTATTGCGCTGGAGGATTGAAGTGCTTACCATTTACACTTATATTCCGCGTGATTCCTTGCCAATTTGAAACTTTCTGCAGCGATAATTGTTGCTCCGACAGTGTTTGACTCATTTATAATAATTAAATGGTAGACGTATTTTTGTTTTCATTTATTGCTCCCAGCACAAGAAGATGCATTATAATTATCACTCGGTGCAGCAAACAAATAGAAACCGGGTGGAAAAAAAGCGTCATGAGGGCGAAACTATATTTACACTGTCGTTTCTGAGAGAAATGAGGAGAGTACCCTACCAATTGCTTTAAATTGTTTAATATCAGAATTTCCACTGAATTTACTGTTCAGCAATAGATGCTGCAGTGTGGCCACGTGTGTGTAAAATTTAATGAATGGCTTTAGATTGTCTTCTTTCTGAACTTGAATAAAATAATTTTTTATTTGTTAATACTCTATACTTGCTGCTTTACTCAGATTATCACTATGCATGGATCCTTGCACAGCTCAACACTAGCAAGTACATTAGCAATATGAGCATACGTACTTAATTTTGCGCCAATCAAGCCGTCTTCGTGGAGCAAAGAAAGAATTTTCGCTAAACTGAAGTTGGGTTGTGTGTAGTAATGTAATAATATTAGGAAAAGGACCTGGCTATTTATTTTAGTCTAATGCAAGCATGCCTAAAGTCTGACCCGTAGGCCAAATGGTGCCCGCATTCATATTTTAACTAGGCCTCTTTCATTAAATCAATGATATGGCCCGCCAGCACTGTTGTCCATAACATGAAATACACAGTAGCGGCTGGTGGAAATTTTTGTTGCTGAAGCTGAATAAATTTCGAGTTGCGAATTGCGAAAACGGAAAAGATTAGATGCAATTATAGCTTTAAAAATAACATCCTTTACACAAACTGTTGAGAAAGGCTAGTTAACAGTATTCTCGCACCATTCGTATTACTATTTTTTGTATAAAATACTTGTTCTTTTGTTTTGCCGGCCTGCAAAGTTTGCTATGAGTATTTCATAGAAGTTGATAATAGATGAAGTAAGTTCGAAATGTATTAATAGTAAGAGGAAATGAAGTTCATTTATAGTCGTATATAATGCTTGATTTCAAATATTACTTTCCTGAGGACTCTTTTGCAAGACAAAACTTAAATAATGACAATATCAAATATCAAACTGAGTTTTTCTTCCGTGGCTGTGTAGAATGACATAAACAAACACACACACACACACACACACACACACACACACACACACACACAAACACACAAACACTAGGGTGTAAAAATGTCAGCGAAAGAGGCAAGGCTATAAAACTCCACTGTATTATTCACCAACAAGTTCTATGTGCCATACATCTGAAATATGATCACATTATGAAACAGGTGATAAAGACTGTTAATTATATTCCCTCAACACCCTGTGCCAAAACCAGTTGCAACAATTTTTATTAAACATCCACGCTGAATACGGAGATGTTACGTATCAAACGGATGCAAGATGGCACAATCGCGTGTCTGCATTGCAAAGAGGAAATCGGATAATTCTAAGCAAAAAAGGGGCAACCGATGCCAGAGCTGACCGATCCTGTTTGGCTGGCTGATTTAGAATTTTTAATTGACATAAAGCGACATCTGAACGCTCTGAACATTAGTCTTCAGGGGCATAATACAACGATAAACCAACTGTATTCACACATCGAAGCCTTTTGGACTAAACTGCTACTTTTTCAAAGCCACCTCTCACAAATGCAACCCAATACCACATATTTCCCATCTCTGCAAGAAATAATGATCCGTTTTCTCCCACACAAAATTAGTGCTCAAATGAGGAGGTATGCGGCAGACATCGTACCTCTGGCTAAAGAGTTTGAAGAATGTTTCAGGGATTTTGCAACTGTTGAAAAAGAGATCAGGCATTTCCCTTCTCCTTTTGTCTTGAATCCTAGTGACGTTCCAGTCCACCAGCAGATGGAGCTCATTGAGCTGCAGTGTGACACATGAGTATCGCAGCCGTCACCAACAACTGTCTCTTGTCAACATTTACCAACAGCTGGATAAAGACAGATTCCAAGAAAATTGAACATTTGCTAAGAAAATGTTAAGCTTGTTGACTCGCATACTTGTGTGAGAAGACATCAGTTATAAACATTTTTTATCTTATTTTATTTATCAAATATTTATACAGGATGACCTCTTGGTACTAAATACTGCAATCACGAGGGTCCTGTGAAAATAAAGAGTATAAAAATAATAAAAATTGTCCAAGGCATAAAAATCATTTATTAAGAGCTACTATAAACAACTATAGAGGAACTACGCGTACGAGAAAAAAAATCAAGGTTGATTCAAATTTGTCCTCAGATTAATAGACTCAGATTGGAAAAAACAAGATAAAAATTTAGACTATAAAGTGACCACGGGAGATTAAGACGAATATTAGAGCATGATAAAATTAAATTTGACACGATCCAGTAGAGTCAAGATGTCTTAAGGACGTATAAGAGAATCTTCGGTTGTCTTTAAGTGCTTTAAGACATCTTGTTTCTCTTGAACTGTATAAGAGTAGAATTTAGTAGTACTATAAAAGATTTTTCTGGATATAAAACAAATATTACCCATATAAAAATGCTTATTTAATTTTGCTAAAAAACTGTTAGAATTTATTTCTTCCCTAATATCCACAGGCAAAAGCTTTTCTGTAAAACTCAAGATGGATTTTTGGAATTTTGTGTTTCTGGTTGTTCTTGTGCGAGTTTGGGTGACGACGTAATTCTCAATGTTTCCGGAAGGTTTTCTATCTGAGCACGTGCATTTCGTTTGAAAATGTTTTCTTTAGATACTTGTTCGTCTTGTACAACAGCATCCCTCCTTATTTCTAATGAATTGAGCTTATCGTGTTGTTTTTATGATAACAAGGTGCAAATTACTGCAATATGTCAACATTGGAATCACCATTACTGTGTAAATCTTCTTCACTCCATAATCCATTAGAAATGGTTTCATTTTTATCAGGTTCATTCGTTTTGATGTTTTTTATACTTTACTTCAAAGTCGTTATTTAGCCTCAATGTTGGATCAACAATATTCCCTAGGTAGTTGTACCTGTCAGTTGAGTTGATCGAGTCGCCTCGGTGCTGCAAGTCAATCACTTTTCCTTTCATGCTTTGGGGAGTTCCAAAGAGCGTTGACTCAGTTTTTCCTTTCTTTTCCTTTTGTTATGAAAACAAGTATTAACTCGTTTTCGTAACAAAAAGTCGATAGCTTCCATGTCTTTATTGAGTTTAAGTGAGTTTAAGGTTTATAGTGTTTATGCGAGGTAAATCACTGTGTCATCTGCATATATGATGATATAAGCGTGACACAGAAAGTCAGAGATTGTGTCAAAGAACACAAAAAACCCCAGAGGACTTCGATATGAAATAATTCTTCGCTGCCATTTGGGCAAATATGTGTTTCAGTTAAAGTCCCTATATACATCGTTCTACGGTTGAGAATTTCACTTATTTCCTCAAAATTGTTGAACAATCTAGGAACATTACGATGTAAAATTTTCATAGCACTTTGTTTAAGAATATTCATATCTGATAGGCATAGCTCTACACCTCCACACAAAAGTAGCGATACAGCTAAGAAAATGACCTTGCTAAAAATTGTTTGAACTTTCTTTTCTCCAGTATATATTGTATAAAAACAGGTTTACATCATCAAAAAAATTGTCAGTCTCTCTGCATGATATGTTAAAAGAACGACTATTTGCCTTTATTATTTTTCTATATATTATTCCCATTTGCATGTTTAAAAATCATTAATACAAAAAAAAACAGAACACAAGCAAACACGTCCGTTCTCCATGCCGCCATCTTGTTAAAATAAACAAGAAATTTAGTTTGATGAAACGCATAAAAGTCCAGCTTGAGTAAACGTACTACTTTAACTATTAAATCCAACATAAAACTTTTAAAAACAACTTAAATACTAAAGTATTCCTGACGTACTGGTATAAGAAGCGGAGTAAAATAAAAGATGTCCGTCCGTCACGCTATGTGAACACTGAACATGAACGAAAACAGTGTGAGGTGAGACGAAGTGACATCTTCCTCATTGAAACCACCATTTTCGAGTCAGACCTGCCCCATTTACTGCCGTTGAGATCTCAGTATCGCCCTTCGCAATAATGCAACCATGCTATTTGTTGATTCTGGTGCATAAAGTTTTGATTTAAACTTCACAAAATAACTTATTCAATTTATTTTCTATTTTAACCATGATTTATCCAAGTCGGACAGTTTTTTAGATCTACCTGCAGCCAGCATAGTGAAAAAAGCAAAATGAAAGGAAATATAAATGAGCAATCCCCCAGCCACCAGCATGTAAAACTCATGCTTGCTCCTATGACAATTTTTTACGTCAATGTAGCCCCTGAGCCAAAGAGTTTGGGGACCCTTGCAGTAATGGAATCCAGGCCCAATAAAGGAAGTGTCAGTTATTAAGACAAACTGAGAAAATACCTGTTTTGTTTATTAAGTTTTCTCAGTATTTTAGTAGAAGACCAAATGACAACAGGACTATCAAGTAGTTTCATGCATTTAAGTCAAAATTGCGTGGAACTGAATGTACGTGAGATTGGCTAGGTAAACAACAGGTTTATTATCATTGTTGAAAATACCAGCAATTTAGTCCTGTACTTTCTGTACCATTTATATTTACAAAGCCTTTAATAATCTGAAACTTTTACCACAGGATTTGCAATACTCTACCTGGCAGCTTGATCCAAACGAATAATTTTAGTTGCTATCCATGCAAGAATCAAGTACTGTTGGACCCATACGTATACACTCGCAGTATTGCTAAGTTTAAGAACGTTTGTTTTTATTTCGACATGATACACTCGCATGTTTACTGCGGCTACTGGAGGACAAAAGCATAGAAATTGCCCCTTTCTGAGATGCAAAAGGGTGGTCTTGAAATCATACATGTCAAGACGAAGCTTGGGCTTGTCCTTCTTTGAATCGATCTCCAAAATTTTTAAAAATTTGATGCCGAAATCAAATAAAAATGAGTTTCTATCTTGGGTGTCAAGGAAAGGACATATATAAACTAAAACTCGGTGTTTGGGTCGTTAGAGGAAATACTATCTATTCAGCGATCCTTTTTGAGTGATAAGAACTGTAGAAAGACCAAAGAAAACAAAACAATACAAAAAACCACAAAACAATATAACGAAAATATATTGGAGAGTTCACCAAAAAAATTTCAGGGGAAAAAATTTTAAACCTCGACTTCAGAGCGGAATTGTAGCCAAGATCAATAAAACTCAGATCAAATGACTACATTCAATAAATGACTGCTTTGTTTAGTTTCCAGTCTAAACTTACAAAATCTGTGTTAAGAAGTCCAGTTTTGATGCTCATTATTGTGCTATTAAAATTACAAAAGCTAAGCACCCAAAATAATGGTATATTGGGAAGAGTAATAATTGATCTTAGGAACTGTTTCTCCCAAGGGTTTGTATCACCGTAAAGCTGAAAACTCCCAACAAAACCAAACTACAGTTCTACAAGTGGTGATGGTGAGAGACAGGAACAGCAAAAGTGAAAAAAAAAGGAAGTCAAGTGGCACACTAAAACAAATCTAATACAGCAAATGGCAACCATTAGGCAAGTATACAAAAAGATATCGAGCAAGTAACTTGCAGTAAAGCTTCCAAAATTTTAGCCTATTCAAAGCTTTTTTAAAGATTTATTCTAAATTTTCAAAATATAAGTACAAGATGGGAAGCTAATTTCCATTGTCTTTCGTATGTTTTAATTTGACTAACAACTGGTGGTTCTACAAGTGCATGGAAAAAGTAAGACTTTTTCTTCAATAGATTACATGAAAACAACTCACTTTTGGGATGTAAAGTCCTGGAAACAAAGCTTCTTTAGTTCGTAGAACTGGTATATTGCATAGTCCTTCAGAAAAACAACTGAGTAAAAACAAACGATTCAGAACAAACGTTTCTGTTAAACTGTTTTTACTGTTTTTTGCTATACATAATACAATAAAATAAGTACAATGTGAAAAAAGTACAACTTTCTTCAAACATACGATGCGCTCTAACAATTACCCTAGTGCATAAGCATAGGCGGGGGGAAGATCGAAGAGGGGGGGGATGAGTAAAGTAGAAGGGTAAATCAAAAGGTTAAAATCGTTTGATACTCATACAAAAATGCCCCGAAGATATCGTCCAAGTTAACCTTTTAAGGCACGGTCTCCTCCCTCCCCCTGCGATCTTTCATAACGTGTCAGAATAATTTAAACAGCTACAAATATCAATTTTCATAAATGAAAAATGAGTATAATTACAATCATTAACCCTGGAAGACTCAAATAATAATCTTAGCACAGAATTTTTTTGAGAGGAAATAAGAGCCATCTAACTTCGTCGAATGCAAGCGAGTACAAGAAATTCTATCCGACAGAGTAGATAATTCATTATTGGGCCGCCTATTTTCGATTAAAAAACCATACTAATCCTAATTTATCTAAGACCAAGCAAAACACAGTATCTTATCTCAGTATCTTAAGTGTTTATAGCAGTAGTATGACTGGAGTTACGAAAGAAGTTCTGAACATCAAAGGTATCTCTCAAGAAATTCCATCACACTGTTCTTGATGACCTTCTTAGCGAGTAAGAGGAAACTAACAAGACAATACTTGTTTTAATCAGAAGTCTTGTCAATATTCCTAAAAATTGGAACATTTTTTACCTTCACTAAATCAAAAGACATACGGTACAGTATCCACGTAAGTTGCAAAATCTTATCTGGAACAATAAATCACCCCATCACCCAAAATCTCTGGGTTAAACATTGGGCAAGTGCTAGTAACCTCTGGCTCCCGTACCAGGGTCACGGAGAAAACGTCGGCAGATGGATGTATGACCAGGCGGATAAACTGCATTTTCAGAAAACGATTAGGCCCCCCTACCTGCGTAACATTCCTTTACTACATTTCAAAGTACAGTCATAATTATGCTACAAGAGAATTCAGATAACGGCGTACATTGCAACTGATGTACTATAAGAATAGGAGCATAAAGAATCAACTTGCTAGAAATCCGTTAAACAAGATGGATCACCCTTCACTTTGGTTATTATTCAAATGTATGCTCATATGGCATGCAGTACAGAAGAGATTGGATATTTTTTGAAGATCTAGGTAATGCAATAGACGTGTCACGCCCAGTAAAGTCATAACAATTATGGGTGATTTAAATGCCAAAGTGGAAAACCGAAAGAAGTCACCACAGTAGGTGGGGTAACATGGTCTTGGAGAAAAAAATTCAAAGGAGAATGGTTAGTTGATTGGTTCAAAGAAATGATCAACTAATCACGAACACACCAACAACCACCAGAACGATAATGCAGGTGGAAGAGCCCTGGAGAAAAAAAAAGCTATCCAGGAGCAGGCTGTGATAGTTTACACATTCCAGTTGTCAACATGATAAAGATCAAATGCAGGAAGCTGAAGAAGCCTAAAAAAAACCCCCTTCTAGATTTTAACTGTACAGGAACAACGATATCAATATACTGTACGGGACGCAAATCGGTTTGCTACACTAAAAGACGAAGCAAATAAAAACAACTGAGAAATTCTCAAGGTATCATCTGCTAAAACACCAAAGTAGCTTATCTCAAAACAGAAAACCAAAAGGAAACAAAGCGGAAATGAATGACTGAAGAAATGCACGCTCTGATGTGGGAAAGCCAAACTATCAACTCAACCAGACAATAAAGTAAGAATATAGAGAACGAGAGCAATCGTATCTCAAAGCGTATATCTCCTAAATTGAAAAGGATTGGCAAAACAAACCCAATGCCCACGTACATAAGAATAAAGGGCTTAACGGGCGCAAAAGTATGCTCAACCAGTGGAAGTATACTACCTAGTGATGAGGCCATTTTTATGTACAAAGAATTCATTGTAGGAAGAAGAGCGAAGTATACCGGGGAAGAATTCCAGGATAACAGAAAAAAACCTGAAAATAAAGAAAAGGACTACAGGACCACCTGTTTTTAAGTCCGTGACACGGGCTGCTTTTGGCAAAAAAAAATGCAAAAAAGTAAAAGAGTAAGATGAAATTGTTACTTAAAGAGTCCAACGCTAGGTGACTTAAGGGTCTAAAGTATAACAAAATTGGCAAATGAAACCGACTATAATGGAAAAGTTCCGGATGCTTTTAGGAAATCAATCTTTATTACACTGCGGAATAAGCCTTGCGTAACTGGAATGACAATTGCAACAAAAACAAAGCCAAATAGTCATGTAATAAAAATAATTTTACAAGTGATGATGATGATAATGCAATATGTCTTAAGGATGCTCTGTGAAAGCCCTACAGAAGTAAAACAAGACCTTCATATATACTTCATTGATTATGTAAACGGGTTCGACAAAGTGCGACATCGAGACCTACTACAAATGCATAATTTAACCAAAAGCCTGACGGTTATTGGAAAGCTATATTGGGCCTAATCGGCTGTTTTAAGAAACGGCACACAAATATGCAGATACAGTTCAGTAAAACGTGGGCTCAGACAAGGATGTATGCTATCACCAGACCTCTCCAACCTATATTCAGAAAAAACCCTCAGAGACCTTTAAAAAATGTGTGGTGTGATAAGTGAGGAAAATCTTGACAACGTGCGTTTTGCTGACAACACTACTGATAGCCACATAAAAAAACTGCCAGATATAGTTGTCGAAACAAGACAAAAACAAACGATTTTCAATCAAGAAAACGTAATGTATGGTTGTCAGAAAAAAAGACAGCCCTAAAGGTGAAATTCACCTAGTAATTGAAAATATTATACAACTACAGCAGTTTAAATATCTTGTTACCATTTTAAGGTCGGACGGAAATTGTGACAAGCAAATAAATAAGGGACAGGCAGAGTGAAAAGTAATTTTCTGAGGATAAAAGCATCTTGAACGAAAAAACATTAGGGGCAGGGGAAACAGTTCGACATTACGACTAAGGGTTGTGGCATATCATGTCACCAACGTTCCGGCGGACTATTGTACGCAGAGGAAAAAGAAACCAAGAAAGGTTCACAGTCCATTTATTCAAGATCCTACAGTACCCTTCAACATTTGACAATAGGAAAATACTTGGAATCCAGTAATAGTGGTACAAGCATAAGGGATGAAGTTCACTTAAAAATCAGGCTAATACTCAGGGCATATTGTGCAATGTGAAATGTGTCACCTTAACAAATAGCCATAAAAAACAGAGAACCTCAAACTATTTAACGACTGGGTCACACGTCGCCTTCTTTGAGCTGCCAGGAGTCAGTAGAGGCGAACCCAGTCCATTTGCAATGTCCCAACTGTCTGGTTGATACAATTTGGGGTGCCGGTCCTGTAATAGCTTTTAAAATATGACAAAAGGATAGGGCTTGGGGTCAAACGTTGGGGTCACCTGGCTAACAATTTACTGATTAACGTAAATTACCTTATTTGGAGGGAAACAAATTTTGTCTTTAATCATAAATTTGGTGTTAAAATAGTACGTTTCAAACGGAAAATCAGGCGTGATAACTTTGAGCGTGTGACGTTCGAAACGCACCAACGAGACCGACGGAAACTGACAACTGCAGTTTCCACGGAGTAAATAAGTAAATAAATAACAAAAAGATGGCATGCGATACGTGATGACATCTGGAAATATGGGCTTAAGATCCAGATAGAGTACCATTACCTATCATGATAACGTGTTACTTACCAGACTGTATTATTATCGTACCACGCCAATTATTTTGACTTCTGTTATTCATTAACTGTTCACATAAAAATGTTTGCAAATGGCACTAATATACTTTTTATTTATCCCCGAAAAAGTTACCTTTTAGATGAAGAAGACTAATAATGATGCTAGCACATTAATCTGGTGTATTCTAAGTGTAATCAAGAAAATGCATGCCAAAATCACAAGTATCAACGCACATGCAGTATTGTCACATTCAGTTGGTTTTTTAACTACATTTGAACCTCCTACGTCCACAGGGACAATGACATAAGATTGTTGATCCATTTGATAATCATATATGAAATACATAATGTACACACTTAAGATTTGGGGTACAACCCCTGCATTTTAGTGTCTTCTCCAGTTAAATTATAATAGCCAAAAAAATCGACCAATAAAAGACCTTTCTGGTCAAGTAATTTTAAGTACTGGTATTATTCCACAACGTGCAACTGGTATTGATAAGAGTAAAAGATGAAATATAAACAAGGAAATATTACAGCAATAAACTGATGGCTGTAAGAGGTCAAACTTTAACAAACGTACTACTCTGAATTAAATAGAAAATAAACAATTAAAACCCCTAATATTAACGTATTAATGTTTCTGGCTTCTTAATGAGCGTCTTCTCATACCATGCTGCGCTTGTGACTCATCCTGTTCTCGGGAATTTTGTTGATCACCAAGTGTTGCAACCTGCGTTGTTTCTTCAACACTTGCTTCAGAAGTCTGTGGGGTACTTACGCGTACTGGCAGCACAGTGGTGACAGTTGAAGTCAAAGACGGGGAGCCTGTTCTCTGCAGTTGAATACTTTGTATCTGACGCTGAGCTTGCTGTTGTGGTGACTGCTGGTTCTGTTGTTGCTGTTGCTGCTGCTGTTGTTGTTGTTGTTGTTTAGCAAGTGCTTGCTGCTGTTGTACTTGCTGTTGTTGCTGAAGTTGCTGTTGTTGCTGTTGTTGCACTTGCTGTACTTGCTGCTGTTGTTGTACCTGAGTCTGCGATTGCTGAATCTGTGTTTGTTGTTGCGTTTGCTGTTTAACTGTCTGGGCATGTGCTGCTTGTTGCTTAAGCTGCTGCTGCTGTCTCTGTTGCAGCTGCTGCTGCAGCTGTTGTTGTTGCAACTGTCTCTGTTGTTGCACTTGCACTTGTTTCACTTGTTGTCCTTGCTGAACCTGTAGCTGCACTGCCTGTAATGTCGTCTGAAAAAAAATAAAGCCCTTAGTTAATAAAGCGGATGTAAGCAAAATATTGGCAGAATATGCACCCGGTCAGGTATTATGTGCAAATACCCAACTTTGGTTGGTAGAAAACCTTTCGTAAAATCTGTACAAAGAAGATATGAAAGTCCCTACCATCCAACCTCACCATAAAATGAAATTATTCGGTTTATTTTGAGAATATTTTCAGACTATTCTGAGCCGCTGTCAACACTGCCATTTCATACATTTGCAGGGAATACTAAGACCCATCTAGTAATAATCCGCAACACGATAAACCACTTGCTGCTTTCTACAAATAAAACTCAAAGAAACTGCAAGAAAGTAAAAAGAAACCGACAGACACACAAGCATTTGCTCACCTTACAGGCTTACCTGAGTATGGTAATTCTTCATCTAAGATGGGCTTGGTAGATTCGTCTAGTTACTGCTTGCTCGTACGACAATGATAACAACCCCTGCTGACTATCTTATATGCCAAAAAGGGCAACCGTTAACTTCATCAAATACCCTCCAAAGGAATGATAATCACTTGCCATGAAATCGTCATTACAAAAATTCCGTACCGTGCATTAACACTTTCTACTTTATTTGAAGGCATGTAGTAACTTCTTTTAAATGAACTTATCTAACGTATTACCATGTCCTCATCAAATTGTTACGCTAGCATAGATTACTTGTGCCCAGATTTTCCAGAGTACGTGTGAATATCATGTTGAAATGCTTAAAGCACCAAAAAGTATCCTGTTTATCAGCATGAGGTAAACGTTTTAATTTTAATTTAATTTTAATTGAAACCTTAACACTATTATAAATGGCGAATTCGCACTTTTCCCCCTCGAGATTATATTCACGAAATAGTTTTTGAAATATCATATCAACAGTATGTACGTTGAACAAAATGGATATAAAAATAATTATCTTTTCAAATATTATAAATACGTCACTGCTATGCCATCCTAATTATATAGAGAGACATCACCGAATCTTCAAAAATGTTTTACGTGTTATGCCGTACCAGTCGTGGATTGGTTAAGTGAAAAATAGTCAATAAATTCGTCAGTTTACCCGGGGGAAAGACGGAGAGATGAGCGGAAAAGCGCTTTTCTCCACGTAAATCAGGTTTAAACATTACCTCTAGTATCCACATATCCACACTAAAATTTTTTTAATACAAATGAAGCATTTAATTGATCTACCTGAGCCTGTGGATTTCTTTGTTGCTGTAACGGAGCCTGGGTTCTACTGGTAGGTTGTGCAACAACCTTTAGATGAAACGTTTGTGCTCCTGGTTGAGCAGTTTGAACTTGAAGTGACTGTTGCTGAACTTGAGGTTGTGTGTGACTCTGTGTAATACCTTGCACCTGCACAGTTCCTTGTTTTAACTGCTGCTGCTGCTGTTGGGCTTGCTGAATAGCTGCTGCCTGCAACGTTCGTTGTTGTTGGCTTAATGAAGACACAACCTTAAATAAGGAATACAACAAAAATCGCAATAAATGAAATTGGAGTTGGCGCCTTGAAAATTATTTAATTAGCCTAAAACAGTTCTTGAATCAAGGGTAGGTAAAAAAGTTGATCCATGGGCTTTTATTCCTGATTTCAAGGAAAAGGTGGGGCTAGAGGCGTACGCAAAACAAGAATTTATGTGACAGTTCGGTTTTCTAAATTTTAAGTGTGTAATTTTCATCATTTTTTTTCCCTGTGGAAATATTCCTGTTTCTTATATTGGGTAGGTTGTCAAAATATAATCTTCTGTCTGCTGGGAATCACGTCGATTCAAAATATCAACGAGTGGTAACGTGTAAACTGTATGACGTCCTCAGTGTTACATTGTAACTTCCTTTTTGTTCTCTTATATTGCCCTGCCCACCTCATACACCAGTTTGCTTACATTGCTTTCTGCAATATCTGAAGGCAAACTATTACACAGAAATGTACCAGTTTTAAAAAAGTTTTTTATTTCCCATACAACTTGAATTAAATTATCAAAATCCGCAACTGGCAAACTATTTGCAAAATATGCACACTGCTCAAGCAATTTATGTCGTGTAAAATGTAAATTATTTTCATGAAATAATTATATTTTTTACGGATTTATATTTCTGGAGCAACGAATGAGAGAGAGAAGTCTATTTCAAAAAAATGTTTTCAAAATTTGTGACACACCTGTTGTGAAACACTGCATCGACTTCCCGCAACCCTTGGAGAAATTTACTACTTTTTGTAAAGAGATCCATTTCAAATCTGCTCGTTAACATATAGTGTACTGCGTAGTACTGAAGACAGTATTTTATCACTTAATCTTTCTGGTATAGTATACTAAATTTTAGTAGTAAAAAACGCGATGCAGAAATTCCAGATACTTGCGTTGTACTTGTCTTTAGTAGAACAAAAAAGACGAGTAACTGTTATTGAAAGTAACGAAAATCTTTACAACTACCAGGTAATTAACCCATTGTCTTTGCTTTCCCACATTACAAAGTTAAAACGTCTCTACTTCCCTTAAATAATATTGTTGTGCTTCAAAAAGAAAAATAATTCTTTTTCGCAATGTTTAACAGGAATTCTCTTTCACATTTTGTACTCTGATTCAATTTACCTGATAAGTTTAATAAGTCCTTACAAATCGTTTCAAAAACACCTAATAATCGTTTTTCAGCCGGGAAACTCATGTACCACCCTTTGATACGCAGTTTTGAAGCTTTCAAAAACCATTGTTGATGTATGTTTAGGTTGATGAATCTACGGTTGAGCACATTTTTGACTGAGCAGCTGCTTTTGCACTTTATGAAAGAAAACGCTGCTTATTTTTGTTTACCCTTAAATGATGTTACCTTGTCAAAAAATATAGTTCTTGTACCTATTACAATGTTAAGTCAGTGTGAAGCCGAAGTTTATTAAAGTGTCCTCCAACAAAATTGAATATGTAAATAAACCATTACCTGTACTTGATTAGTTCCTATAACTTGTGCCAGGGTCTGTGAGCTTTGTGGTTGTTGATTCTGTTGCTGCTGCTGTTGCTGTTGCTGAAGTACTAAAGTGCCAGATTGTAGCTGAACTTGCCCTTGCATGGCCTGTAGCTGCTGTGGATGACTCATTCTAAGTTGTTGTAGTTGTGGTGTTTGTGCGCTTATTGTTGTTCGCAGTTGTATTTGCTGTGGTATGCTTTGCTGGACTTGTAAAGATTGCTGATTTCCAACCTAAAGAGGTATCGTATATTCCTTACATAGAAAATGTACTAAGGTGAGAGGAAACGTAAACTTTGGGGGGGTTGGGGATGGGGGAGGAACATGACATAATCGTGTACATCATCGTATATTCCGTAATACAAGAACAGGGCAGGCTTTGAATTGAATAGGGCAGTTCTTCTTGCACTTTTTATTTTCTTCACTGATACAGTTCTACAAAAACCTATCTTTAAAAACTTCTTTTACTTTTCATACTTGCTTATTTCAAATATAACATTTCAATTTCATATTAGCCTACTTAAAACTACAATTTTCGAGGTTTTGTAGAGGAAAAACTGTAAAACAATGATGGTCAAAGCTGTTACAAGGATGAATTCCACTGCATAACAAACAACTTCAGAGCAGTTGCAGTTTTGTCGTGCTTATTTTATCGTTAACGCACTTCATTTATTCATAAATCTATAAAACTTTGAAATCCCTGCTCCCCATTCACATTTGATCAGTGGATCTTGAAGCTTTCAAGACTAGCACAAAAGGCAAAAGTATGAAGATATCATTCAAACAAACCATGAAAAAATGATTAACCTGCCGTAACGAGCATCTAAGCTTACCAGGGAAAATTTCTTTTATGCCCGATTTAAACAATTATATCTATGGCATTATTTAAACAACAAAATATTAAATTACTTAATAGCTCATTCTCTATCAATGTCTATTGAACCAAGCTATGCAGATTATAGGATTTATAGCACATATATACATATGCAAAATAAATACTACATTCTGCACCACATGGTTCAACAGGCATTGATGATGATATATATCTATATCTATATGTATAATTTATAGGTTTATNCCATAAGATATCATTCAAACAAACCATGAAAAAATGATTAACCTGCCGTAACGAGCATCTAAGCTTACCAGGGAAAATTTCTTTTATGCCCGATTTAAACAATTATATCTATGGCATTATTTAAACAACAAAATATTAAATTACTTAATAGCTCATTCTCTATCAATGTCTATTGAACCAAGCTATGCAGATTATAGGATTTATAGCACATATATACATATGCAAAATAAATACTACATTCTGCACCACATGGTTCAACAGGCATTGATGATGATATATATCTATATCTATATGTATAATTTATAGGTTTATTTCGGTAATTTTCACATCAATAGGACAAATATTTCATTTACAGTGTCTTGTTGTTTGAGTCCTGGTAAAACCATCCACACCGAAAGCCACTTTGTTACAGAAAAATTACAACATAAAAATACACACCATTGCTTCAATCGTTGCCGAAACGGCACATTGGCCACCTACCTGCGTTAATGTTGGACGGAGCAAGATCTGTTGTGAGAGAGGCTGCTGTCCTCCAACTTGCTGCTGCAAGGACTGTTGAAGGATTTGCGCCTGGGTTGTAGAAGCTCCGGACACTTGTTTTAACTGCTGAGCCGAAATAGTTTGTGCTGGTTTCACTTGTGTCATAACAAGCTGCGTTTTTTGCTGGCTGACAGAGGCAACACCTTGTTGTTGTTGCTGTTGAAACTTCAACTGTTGTTGCTGCTGTTGCAATTGTTGACGCTGCTGAAGCTGCTGGAGTTGAAGCTGCTGTTGTGGAGTCAGCTTTTGCCTTGTCACCATTTGCTGTATTTGTGGGTTGGTAGCAACCTGTTAAATAAACAGATGGCGAGAACCAGGTTAATAAGATGCATGTAAATCATAACGTCGGGGAAAAAATGTGCTTGACGTCGTTTTCTTCCAAAAATAAAATAATGTAATGAAAAATAAACAAAGGGAACGGGTAAATGGGTAAGTTAAAAAGAAATGCAAGTTCTTACTTGTCCTTGAAGTTGTGACTTCTGTTGAAAAAGTTGCTTTTGTTGCAAAGCCTGCTGAAGCAACTGTTGCTGCTGCTGTGGGGTCAACTGCGGTGCTGTCAACTGTTGAGGTGTAGCCACGCGGACTGACATAGGCTGCTTCATAGTCTGCACTGTTAGCCCAGCTAACTGGGCTGTTGTTACTACTGTCTGTTGAGTAAGTTTTGTTGTCGGCTGTTGTGTCGCCTGTGTTGTAGATTGCTGCCCGACCGCTTGTGTTGATGCATTATTTGGCTGGGTTTGTGCTTGCGTCTTCTGTTGTTGTGTCTGTTGCTGGGTTTGCTGTGGTTGTTGTTGTTGAATAAGCTTAAGTTGCTGCGCCTTTTGCTGCTGAAGTCGCTGCTGCTGTACTTTCTGAAGTGCCTGCTGCTGTTGCTGCTGTTGTTGCTGTTGCTGCAAGGCATTTTGCCTTATTAAAGCAATATGCTGTGGTGTTAATGGTTTACCCTTGATAAACTGTTGGCTGCTAACAAGCTGAGTTCCTGGGAGGTAAAATCAAAAGAGTGACATCAAAATAATGCAGTCCTGCTTTCTAAGATGCCTTTCTTATAAAGCCGACAATTTTATTACCCATTTTTACCTCGTTATCATGGGTACAACAAACCAACACACCACTATTAGGGTAGTTAAATACTAATATCATGCATCTGAAAAAGATGGATTATTAGGCCGTATTCATGTCACACTTTATAAATGCCTAAAGCAAATAAGAGAGTTTTCTTAAGTGATGTGTTAGCGATACGGAATAAATAGCAATCTGATGTACGGTCAAACCTGCAATAAGGGGGTGGGCTTGGAAATGGTGTGAGTATTCTTCGTTCAAATCAAAGTTACCACTAATTAAAAAGTTGCTTTATTTTCTTTACAATGCTCAAGAACCAGTCGAATATTTTTATATATTCTGTATTGGATAACTGCTTAAACCAGGTCTCCGAATCCTTCACAACAAACTCTAAAACAGCATAAAATAGTAAATAAGCATTCACTCTTTAGATTTTTTAAAATTCTCAGTTGTTCTCCCTCTTGACATGTCAATCTAGCATTCGTTTAAACCCGGCATAAACAATAATCGACAACAATTTGTAAGACTAGACTCTAATGGCTGCCAAAACCAACATTTTTGGCTTTGTCATCTGTTTCAGGCTTCTGAAGAGGGGAATATCATGCTTGCATTTTTCGTCTTTTTCTTGGTTTTAACGATTCCATGTCGACGACAAACTAGTTCTTATTATAACTCGCCACTTGAGCTGGATAACAGTTTCAAAGAGAGATTCAAAGACCACAGGCATATCAATTTTCCGGTCAGTTTAACAAGGTCATTTTTGATTAACATAACACTTTGCAGAAATCATCAAACCTATGACAAAACAAAACAAAAGAAAACATACCTGTAGACGCAATACTACCAGCCACACCTCGAACAAGCTGTCCCTAAAGAAATAATGAAAAATGTATCGGAATTGATGGGTGGAATAATACGCCTATTGACTCTACTGATGAATAAAATACACTAAATTGTGGTTCTTATTCCTATTGTCAAACTTATGAAAAGAAGGCTTTCTTGGGATATAAATCGTTTTATCTCTTATTGCAGTGTATCAAGGAGGTCATACCTAAAATGAGCATGTGAGATTTAGCACCAACAAATGGGCAAAAAACGGTAATGAAATTCGGCAAATCAGGTCAAAGGTGACCTGCATGCATTATATGGCAAATGGACCTTTAACATGTTTCCTGTGATCACTGTGTACTTAATTCAATTTTGTATCCAAATTTTAGATTTAAAAATGCAAGTGATAAGATATTAGCTTGAGTCGTTATAGTATGTTAAAGATACAATTTAAACCTAACCTCTTATCACTTACCTGCGGAATCATTGTCGTAAATATTCCGCTAACTGATGATGTAGCGACGGCAAGGCTAGCGGCTGAAGGAAGTATGCGTTGACTTACTACAGCTGTAGATGTTCCTTGTGCTGTTTGACTTTGAAGAAGTCGATTGCCAGATACTGCAATAGTTGTTACACCACTCTTAAAAAGAGACAAAGTAAAAGGCATCAAAAAACCGGTGTCAGTTGCACAAAATCATATTTTTAGTTATTGGATGTTGAATCGACATAACCAATGAAGAAATTTCCTTTAGCGGAAAGGCTTTCAAAAAAATACTGACTTGGCTTGTATCCAGGTGTGTGTGTGTGTGTGTGTGTGTGTGTGTGTGTGCTGTGTGTGTGTGTGTGAGAGAGAGAGAGAGGGAGAGAGAGAGAGGGAGAGAGCGAGAGAGGGAGAGAGAGAGGGAGAGAGAGAGAGACAGACAGACAGAAAGANAGAAATTTCCTTTAGCGGAAAGGCTTTCAAAAAAATACTGACTTGGCTTGTATCCAGGTGTGTGTGTGTGTGTGTGTGTGTGAGAGAGAGAGAGAGAGAGAGAGAGAGACAGACAGACAGACAGACAGAGATTTTGACGAAATTCAAAATCTACAGAAACTGACGCCACCTAGACCTGATGGCATTAAAAATAGAATGCTGCAACACTTGGAATATCAGCATCAGCAACTAGTTAAAACATGATTATCATCGTTCTACAGTTCATATATGTTACTAGTGGAATATTTAAAAGGAAAGGATTAATTTTGCAACTGGTCTAATCACTAGGTTGAAATGTAATAAAAGTAACTATATTCTGAAAGAACACTTGGGTGAGAGTCCCCATGGATAGAAAAATCGCATTTGGAAACAATATATAAATTTATTTGCAAAATTCTTCAGAATGGAAATTTTCAATTAAGGGTACAGTTCAGACACAAATAATCTCTTATATTATCCCTGGACCAAACATTAACGTGACTTGCAAACGGGCTTCAACAATACCTTTATACTTTTAGTATCTGAAAAACAAAAAAAATGTCTTTAAAGCTGCAAATTTACCGTTGTGCTAGCTTGTTGTAGCTAGCGTCATACTTGCAGCTATTGTGCAGAAATACTATTTTATCAACGTATGGTCTACGGACAGCAGAAAATTTAACTGACATTTTACTTGCATCGTATTACCTGAAAAAACGGAAAACCGACAGAAAACTAACTAAATATATTGTTAACGGCAGGACTATTAACGAACAGAAATGCTACCTGGAGTCATGTACACGAGACGTAAATTGAACTGTATGTCGTATTTCAAATAATGCAATAAGGTTTACAAAGCAAAAAATTACGGTCATACCGACTGCAACTGACTTAAAGAAATTGGTGTGTGAGCAGAGAGCCTTTTTCCTACTGTACTAAATGATGTTCCAGTCGGATTGACAACTATAGTATTTGTTCCACTGGATACCGCTGTTGTTGAAGTAAATACAACTCCACCTTTGGAAAGGAAGAAATAACAATTTGTATCTATATAAAATTCAAAGTGTGTGTATGCGCGCGCCCATGTGCATGCGAAAGCCTAATTCAAATGGAATCACACAACAGGCAACGTAAAAAGCTCAAATTGGGTATTAGGATACCAAGCATGCACTGAGCATAAAGTATGATATATTTCTATATGATCATTGGGGCACCACTAGTGGGTCATGTGGGCATGTCTTTTAAGACAAAAACCTACGATAAAAAAATCAATAAATTAAACTAAGCAACGTAGAAACCCTAAATTTGAATTATTGGGTACTTTGCAACACTCCGCTAACCATAGGCTATGTTTCTTTTTTAGGTGACTGGTGAAGCATTCACCAGGAGCAAAATAAGGATAATAAAAGCTTGTTCTCTAAAACAGAGATCTTCAAAACAATGAATTTAAGCAGGCAAAGTGTTTAAACTTTCAGGTCAAGACACTTTAGAGCCCTGTGCTAAAAAAAGTCAAATTACTTTTCGATATCACTGTCAAGGGTTCGAAAACCGGGATGGTGTGGTCAGCTCTTAAATATAAAGACCTAATAATCAGGGAAATGAATTGACCCAGTCAATGTCGAAAGCTAAATTTGCTGTTTAGAGGCTGTGTAACCTTCCGCTCAACAAAAATGGTTTTTCGATATCACCATCAAGACGACGACCTGAGTAAAAAAGAGGTTTTTTGCGCTTTTCTCAAAGATAAAGAAGATAAAAAAGTGAATTCAATCAAGATAAACATAAGCCTCGCATTTGGTGTTTTAGTACATTGAAACCTTGCCGTAAATATACGGCAAGTTAGTTTTCGACATGACCATTCAGGCACCAACAAGGCCCTGTTGTAAAAAACAGAGACCTAATATCCAATGATAAAAGTTGTTCAGTAACCAAATATGGACCAGATCGTCAGATTTTGATTTCCATTTTTACATATTTAACGTAGATCAATGATTCAGTGTTAATTCGACCACTCCTTCACACATACATTCACACATACATACATACATACATACATACACACACACACATACACACATACACACATTCATACACACATACACACATACATACATACATACACATATACATACATACACATACACACACACACATACACACCGGCAACATCAGGTCCCTTTGCTAATATACCATACATTTCAAGCAGAAATATTTTCTCTGAACTTCATGCTTGCTATTTGTCCAATTCCTTTGGCCCGTGATCTGATTCCTTCATCTTTTAGATGATTACCGCCGCCCCCATTACAATTGGTTGGGGATAAAATCAAAACAGATTAATANTTAGGATACCAAGCATGCACTGAGCATAAAGTATGATATATTTCTATATGATCATTGGGGCACCACTAGTGGGTCATGTGGGCATGTCTTTTAAGACAAAAACCTACGATAAAAAAATCAATAAATTAAACTAAGCAACGTAGAAACCCTAAATTTGAATTATTGGGTACTTTGCAACACTCCGCTAACCATAGGCTATGTTTCTTTTTTAGGTGACTGGTGAAGCATTCACCAGGAGCAAAATAAGGATAATAAAAGCTTGTTCTCTAAAACAGAGATCTTCAAAACAATGAATTTAAGCAGGCAAAGTGTTTAAACTTTCAGGTCAAGACACTTTAGAGCCCTGTGCTAAAAAAAGTCAAATTACTTTTCGATATCACTGTCAAGGGTTCGAAAACCGGGATGGTGTGGTCAGCTCTTAAATATAAAGACCTAATAATCAGGGAAATGAATTGACCCAGTCAATGTCGAAAGCTAAATTTGCTGTTTAGAGGCTGTGTAACCTTCCGCTCAACAAAAATGGTTTTTCGATATCACCATCAAGACGACGACCTGAGTAAAAAAGAGGTTTTTTGCGCTTTTCTCAAAGATAAAGAAGATAAAAAAGTGAATTCAATCAAGATAAACATAAGCCTCGCATTTGGTGTTTTAGTACATTGAAACCTTGCCGTAAATATACGGCAAGTTAGTTTTCGACATGACCATTCAGGCACCAACAAGGCCCTGTTGTAAAAAACAGAGACCTAATATCCAATGATAAAAGTTGTTCAGTAACCAAATATGGACCAGATCGTCAGATTTTGATTTCCATTTTTACATATTTAACGTAGATCAATGATTCAGTGTTAATTCGACCACTCCTTCACACATACATTCACACATACATACATACATACATACATACACACACACACATACACACATACACACATTCATACCACACATACACACATACATACATACATACACATATACATACATACACATACACACACACACATACACACCGGCAACATCAGGTCCCTTTGCTAATATACCATACATTTCAAGCAGAAATATTTTCTCTGAACTTCATGCTTGCTATTTGTCCAATTCCTTTGGCCCGTGATCTGATTCCTTCATCTTTTAGATGATTACCGCCGCCCCCATTACAATTGGTTGGGGATAAAATCAAAACAGATTAATAAGTAACATCGTATACCTTTCACTATAGATCCCGAGGAAACCACTTGACCAGCAACACTCAATGTTGTTCCTTTTGTAAGACTGCTAGCCTAAAAAACCCAACAAAACATGCTTGATACTTTCAGCTAAGCATTAAATATCATTAATGAGAGGCAAAATGACTTATCAGCAGTAGCACAAATGCTTTTCGTAGGAAAGAACGTGCATGGGTGCAAATATCCTGTCATGTTCTTATCTTATAATTTCATATGCATCCTTGATAAAACAATAAAATATGTTAATTAGTTACACCAAGTCTTTATTTAAATCATAGTTTTTATTGACAATTTTCTCAGTGTAGCATGTGTTTTCAGTGGTGCCTTAAGCTACTTAAGATTATTTTCTTCTAGTAACTGTGTAAGAATTAGTTGAAAACACATGTATACTAAACGGTGAGTGCATTTCTTTAAACACTATTAACTGAAAAACTGAAATGTGTTTCAGCGTTTCATAAATGCTTTGCACAACAGGCACATTACCCCGTACCTGGATACGTCAAATTCATGCAAGCAATTCAAGGCTACCAATTTTAGAGCTCTTGTTAATGCCCAAGCAAACGTAATCAGACAGTTGCATTGTATCTCAAAGTTAATGTTAGCCAAGGTTCTTTGAGCTCACTGTAAGAAACCGGAAGTAATAATGACCTAAACCAAACTAGCGAAGGTTACTTCACCTGAAATTGGCAATTCAACATTTAAATATTGTTTAATATTGTACAGCCGTGAAGGGTACAAAGAAAAACTCGTTCAAATACAATAAAAAGCTCCCGTACGTATCATTATTTCCATAGTTGTGCCAGTTATAAAGCGATAAAATAAAAATGACCCAAGTGCTTAAACTGGCATACAGTGTGACTTACCTGTTGATGTGGGGCGGCAGAAGCAGCTGGTCTTGCCTGTGCTGTCACTACTCGCGTTGCCTCCTGTTGCGCCGACGTTATAGTCTGGGCCTAAATTTTGGTTTTTCAAATGTAAATAGATTTCTTATTTTCAAATGCCAAATCGAAATTTTTAGACATACAAGTTTACTGTTTACATAATTTAAATCAAAATTTCTGTTTTAGAAATGAAGCACGACAATGGTAAACCAACCAAGTCCATACTCATACTCTGCCCATATCAAGGAATCCACTTTGGAAAAAAAAGTTGCTCTAATTCAGAATATCTATATATACCTCCGACATGACAAGAATTCAAACAAATTCTTCTTTTCACATTTCTGAAGCCTGACTGTTGGGCAATTTGGATTTTGTTCTTTCCCGGCGCTGGTTCAAGGAGACGCTGCCTTTTTATAGTAATTATTTCACAACGGGTATTAATAGTTAAGAAGAAATTAAATGGTTAATACATGACGAAAATGGATGGGATGAAGGCATGAAAAAACGGTGTACTTATGCCATGGAATTATTAAGTGTTATTGTTGTCACCTATCGATGTTATAAATTTTCTCTCAACTAGCATATAATCATTGACCTGCTTTAACCTACGAAGAAGAATTTCTCCCACAAGCCATCTAAGTTTGGTACAAAAATGGGTAGTTTTATTGGGTTAGAAATTTTTTGTTTTTACTTAACTTAACTCTCATGAATAGCAGCTTAAGTCAACTTAAAGTGTACCATTAATCTAAAGCTATTACTACGTAGATTATTTCCTGATTAGATTACAATGTGGAATTAAGATTTAAAGCTATTTCAGCTTTTATCTTTGAGTAATACTGATGTACGTTTAAAGCTTTTATTATTTTCCAGCCTCAGCACAAATAAAATCAATCATATTCTTTTGATTCTCTGTGTCAAATGTACATTTCTATTTAATATGTGCAAATACGTACCCCACTGGCGGCTACAGCAGCTGACTTTTCTCTTGTAATACGATCTGCTCTTCTATGTGCAAGCTCTTGCGGGTTTGGAATTTTTGTTTCTGAGATACCATTCTCCACTAAAACATTAGAGTGCTTTGGATTTTTGAAATTTGGGTCTCTTGTTAACCTAGCAACAAAATTTACCAGAAGAAATAAGGAAAAAGAAACCAACACTTCTGACAAACACAAAAATACCACAAGAGGCTTTACTTTTATTTACCATTCGGCTTTTAATGTCCATATTAGTTTTGCTACAGAAAACCCGGTCGCTCGCGTCAAGAGCACGTAATGTGCGCCGAGAAAGGCTTTTTTATCTCTGGGCTCACTAAAACGTACGGCTCATTAAATATATTATTGACCAGTCCGGGAATTATACTCAAAGGGAAAAAGCGGGCAAGTATAACAGAAACGTTAAATCTACTGCGTGGCAAACAACATCATTCCACATCAACACTAACTTACTCACGTGAATTCAAGTGTCACTTTGGGAGAGCAAAAAGAATGGCTGCAGTGGCTGGCATGGAAAAATGCGAGCCTGTGGGTAGTTTCAACTCCGTGTATATTGCACTTAAGTAAAACTTTTAATATTTACAATATGTTATTGTAATAGGGGCCTTTATGTTAATCTGGTTCAACATCCTCGAAACAGCAGCACCAGGATTAAAAATGTACCAATTTTAAAATCTAGACTTGAATAGAATTTGGAGAAGACTGCTGTACCTTAATAAAGACACCAAAATCGAATTTGAAAAAGTTAAACGGATATCAGGTTCTATTCATTTTGGACTATCTGCTTTTTCCGGCTGATAATGTACTGTGTAAAACAAGTAAATTATAATACAGCTTTACAATTACAGTACAGCTTAATTGGTCCTAAAGTATTTCTAATCAATAATTTAATACCTTAGGACCGACGTAGGGCCAAATATATGGGGAGCCGTGGGGCTAAAACCATACTTTTCTTGAAAATTTATACAATACACAAAAAATAAAAATCCCAACCTAGCAGTTCACATTCAGCCCCTTCTATGCTGCCAAAATAAAATCTCCTTTTTTGAGATTGATTCCCAAGCACATACTCAGTCTAACCAAGAAACGTTTATTTCAAACATGGATAAAGGATAACATTAGGGCATCAGAACTTGTTCTTAAACCCAACAGCCAACGTGCGTCTATGCATAATCCATAAGTTGCCCGGCGTCTTTCCATTAATAGCTTATATGATTTTTTGTCTATTATAGCCTCGAGGAACATGTGCGTATTCTACTTCTTAATTATTTTTTTCTTCGGACTTTTGAGGTTGTCTGAAACCAAGATTGGAGATGCATTTCTCTCTACGCACAGATAAAAATGGGGCGTTTATATTGTCATCACAGTGACTTATATGTGTTTCTTCAAGAAAAACACCTAACATATTACAATGCACTTCAATACAGCGCTCTCAATCACATATATACTATACTCACACTTGCTTCATAAGGGGGCCTTTCTTCTGAGCTCCTTTTTTGAACAGCTCGAATCTCGACTGATGAACTGACACAGAAGTGCGTCCCTGATCTTGTACAAACTGTGGTTGTGTTTTTTGTTGGACATGCTGTGTAGTATGCGGCTAGAAATAGACGAATGACCAGAAAGTAATTTAAGCTGTTGGTGTCAGAGAGAAAATGCAGAAAACCCAAAGAGTGTTGGCAAAAAAACGTGAAATATTTTTTACGTTTTATCATGTGTATAAGGCTCCTGAAGCGACTTAATCGTAGTCGTATTGAAAGGCTGAAAATATGAACACAGAATTCAAAAAAAGGCAATGCAAACAACAAATTTACCTTGACTGAAATAGGCAGGCCCTTTTTGTTTTTTTTCGGCTTTTGATCAACTTCTTGCCGGACGGCAGATAACTAAAAAAAATTAACAGTTTAAGTTTTCCCTCTAGGAAACTTTGGAAAACACGGTATCAGCAGGTTCTTCTTCGCGGGAGCCTTTAAACACAAACCCACCAATTTTACAGTTTTTAAAAGATAAACAAACCTGAAAAGAACCAGGTGTATGCTACACATAATCACTCGTTCTGCGGTCTTAAGAAAACATGTAAAGTTCCATTGCCGTATCCAATACCCTTGGTTTAATACATATTGACACTACCGAGAACAATATATGTGCTGATCCCTTGTATCGGAAATACATATTAAAATTGTTAAACAGATATTGTATTAACTCTAGCAACCAAACTTTTTTTTCTCGTTTTTTTTTTGGCATACAAATCATGTGCATTATTCCTCTTTCACGTATGTGATACTAAACATTAAAAATAAAGAGAAAAAAGGAGAACTAAACGTAAAAATATCTAACAAGATGAACATCACGTCGAACACATACTACTCTGAAAATAAATAAAAGTAATACCCCATTGTTCCATTTAACAACTTTTTATGATGACCATAAAAGTATTCTAAAGCTAGAGGCAAACACAGTGGTAAGAGAATAAAATAATCATACCTTTCCTTCTTCTCTAGGTAAAATAACGTTAGTATATCGATCGCGACACTGAAATAAAAAAAGAAGAACCAACTGAAACTTCTACCGCAGATTCATTACGTTGACCGTCAGTGCAAAAATTCTGCTGTGAGACGGCTTAAGCATACCTTCATATTTTTTTCCATTTAAAATTCATGTAAAATGGTTGGCCATTTCAATTATCACTTGATATGTAATTATTCACCTCTCTATCCCAAACTCAGAGTTCAATGCTAAACTAAACATCAACTTAACACCCATCAATACTCACTTTTTTGTGTTATACGAATTCTTGTTGAAATCAATGAGCGGAATACAAACTGGCTTCAGTCCTGCTGCAAAAATATTCATTAATCCAATAAAGACAATGGTTGTGGAGTCATGGGGAACAATGAGAAAAGGTATGCTAATAAAAATCTCCGCTGGCACCTTACAATTTTCGTAACAACTGGGACTTCAACTGTATATTTTTTAAAAACCTAGTAATAATAATAACAACAACAACAACAACAATAATAATAATAATAATAATAATAGATCAAGAAGGAACTTATAAATACCTAGGAGTAAATGAAGGCGATGGTGTACAACACTCAAAAATGAAGGAGAAAATACGAAAAGAATGCATCCGCAGAGTAAGATCAATCCTGAAAACCGAATTAAACTCTAAAAACAAATTAACAGCAATCAACACTCTTGCGATACCTGTTGTTGCTTATAGTTTTAATGTGATAGATTGGAACCTGACTGAACTAAAAAATATTGACACCAAAATTAGAAAACAATTGACATCCAATAGAATGTATCACCCGAAGTCAGACGTAGACCGCCTGTACGTCCCCAGAATTAAAGGAGGTAGGGGGATGATTCAGTTGGAATTATCGTATAAAACATCGACAGTTGGTCTCTTGCAGTATCTAGATCTAAGCAATGATTGGATGCTTCGATTAGTTAGAGTACACGAAAACTCTAAAAGATTACACTCTGTAGTGAAAGAATCAGCTAAATTTTCGCACGAATTAGGTATCGAAAACGAAAACATCGAACATGTATCACCAACAATAGCCGCAAAGCGTAGAAAGCAAAAAGCTAAGAAAATTGGACAAGATAAACTCCAATCTAGGTGGCATGAAAAACCTCTCCACGGACAATTCGCAGCTCGAAGCAAACAAGCTGATGTAGATGAAATCGCAACCCATCAGTGGCTGAGAAGCTCCGGACTTAAAGGGGAAACAGAGGGATTTATTCTTGCAGCCCAAGATCAAAGTTTATTCACCAGAAATTATCAGGCTTGCATCTTGCATAATGGCGCTGACCCAAAATGCAGGTTTTGTGAAGATAAGGTTGAGACAATTGATCACCTTGTGTCAGGTTGCTCAATATTAACGCCGAATGAGTACAAAAATCGCCACGACAGAGTAGGCCAATATCTGCATTGGAGGATTTGTAAGCACTTCTGTATTGAAACGGAAGCTAACTGGTATGAACACCATCCAGAAGCAGTTACTGAAGGTAAAAATGTTACGATTATGTGGGACTTCCCAATTCACACAGATCGTACCATACAGGCAAATCGACCGGATATCGTCATCAAAGACAAAACGAACAACACCTGTCTGTTTATTGACATGAGTGTCCCTTCAGATAAAAACGTCTCAGCGAAAGTATTCGAAAAGCTCTCGAAGTATAAAGACCTGGAAATAGAAGTAGAAAAGATGTGGCACCTTAAAACCAAAACTTTGCCTGTAGTTATAGGAGCACATGGCCTAATAAACAAAGGTACTGATAAATTTCTGCAACAAATACCTGGAAACCCAAAACTAGAAGAAGTCCAAAAAATTGTGTTGAACAGCACAGAGCATGTTCTTAGAAGAGCCCTGTCGATCTAAATCATTTCCCTTTTTGCATTTTAGTCGTTTTATGTCATGTGTAAAATTGTAATTCTGTCCTCTTACTGCTTGATTTTAATTAGCAAATCCAAAGAAAACTGTATAATAATAAAATAATAATAAGTGGCGTAGTGTCATAAGACGTATGACTTCTGATCTTAATTGATTGGTGGGGTACACGAACTAGTTTTGCCTGGTAATTATGAATGGGCTAGATCAAACATTCCCGCTCAAACCGCAGACTTGCCAGTCAGTTGCCTGACCTTAACCAGTTGTTCATGTCCCGAAAGGGCTGACACACCACCCATTTCTGTTTAACGGACGGGAGTAGTGGGGGAGCATCATATCTAGGTGTCGTGAGCGTGGATCTCAAGTTCTAAAGGGCTGAGTACAGAGTTCGCACTTTGTTACTTAGTCTTGAGGTCTTGGGTGGAGCCTCGCTACGGAGACCGTTTTGGGCAGAATGGGTTGTATTTTTATTAACATCATTTATCACACACACTTAGGTGTGATGCATGCACCCAGCTTATCCTTATCGGGCTGGGAGTCGGATGGGTTTGCTGGGTTTTCTATCCCTGAGTCCCCCGTGGGCTCGTATTGCTCCACCACTCAATAATAATAATAATAATAATAATTTTTTAAATTTCACATGGTTTTATTTGTAAATTAACGATCTAGAAAATTTACAATGAAATTGATCCACTCAATACAGGTTGCAACACAACTAATAATAATAACAGCACTGTTAGGTACAGCTCTAATCATACGATTGGTAATAGGGCATTAAAGCTACAGGTGAATGGGTTGTGATTCCTTAGATGGCAGGTAGCTATCTGGGTTCACATCAATAAGAACCGAAGGAAACGAGAACGAAAGCTTTGTGAGAAAACATATCAAACGTTATTATCATCATCATCATAATCATCATAATAATAATAATAATAATAATAATAATTTGTTCTGGGTTTTTCGTAAAACTGCATCCGGTTGTGGAGTTTCGGCGTGGGCGACTGAGGCTTCCCTTTGCCACTGCTACCTCTGGGCCAACTACCTTAGGCAAGGTGTAGCAACCGTCAGCCTATCCCAGGAAATTCAAATACCAAGCTGATGTCTTGCGGGGTTAAACCTGCCTCGTGGGGGTGGCTCTTTAGCCATAACTGGCAACCCTTCTAGTGATGGTGTCACGATAACAAGTACTGGTGGAAGTAAAACTTTAGTTACTATCCTCAATATGAGTGTAACCAATTCTCCAAATTTCAAAAATAATGACGTGAATGGCTCTCGAACGTCATGTGAAGGAACCTCGCCTGCCAGGTGCTCCATTGATGAGAGACATGGGCTTGGCGATCATTTTCTGTTGCTCCGAAGAATACTACAAGTTCAAGAACAAACTGGACGAAAGAATTAAACAAGGTTTTTATGAAGTGCTATCTGAAATGTGAACCTCCTTGTACATGGAATGAAATCGGTTTATTTGAATTTAGTAAACGAAAATTAGTTCTGGAATGCAATTACCTTTGAAAATCAGGAGCAAATGCCGCCAAGAAATTGCTTGAAATAAAGATCTCAAAAAAGAAAGAGAAAATTGACGAACCTTGGCGGAAGAAGTGCATAAACGGACAAATAAGAGACTTAAGAAAGGATATCAGCAAAATTGACTCTATTCCAAAGGGTTCTCTGTCTCATACTGCTAGGATCAAATGGCTAGAAAATAAGGACCGGATGAATAGGAAAGGCATCAAGTGAGTACTGGAAGAATAGAAACAGCGAGTGCTATGTAAAAGTGAAAAGCTCCAACGCTAAGAAAAGAGTCAATACCAGCACAACAAATATTTGAAAATAATCAGAAACTGTTACCCCAGATAAACAAGAGATAAATGGCTTCTGGAATATGGGAAAAAGACATACAACACAACCGTGAAGCTATGTGGATAAAAGATCTGGAAGAGGAGCTGAAGGTCACTCCAGCACAACCAATGATGAACAAATCTCTATAAATTTTTAAGATTAATGCTAAAAAGTTACCCAAATGGAAATTCCCTGGGCCTGATAGAGTCCAAGGGTATTGAATAAAGGATCTCTCTTTAATCCACGTAATCCCAGCTGCACTCTCCAACGATTGCCTGATTACAAGTACAACCCCTAACTATCTTCCTCATTACGAAAGACCCAACGAAAGAACGTGTTGTGACCAATTACAGACTAATAAGTTGTCTATCAATGTTGTGACGGCTGTTTACTGCATTTATGTCTGAAGCGATACATAAAGGTAATAGAAAATAATTAATAATAATAATTTACATGCAGTGAACAAAAAAGATGTCGTAAAAGCTCTCGGGGTACAAAGGACCAATTACTTATTGATAGGATGATCATTAAGAATTGCAAACGAAGGAGAACAGGTTTAACAATGGGGTAGGTGGGCTACAAAAAGGCCTTTGATATGATCCTCCGCCCCTGGATAATCCAATGCTTTAAGACTTTTAAAATTGCAGATGTTGTCCAAAGACTTCAATATCAAACATGGCATTCTGGGAAACAGAATTGAAGTCTGAAAATGATAAAAAATGACCTCGTAAAAGAGAACATCGAATGCGAATATTTGAGAAGACTGAGAAGCCTAATTAAACCTGCCCTGAATAGTAGAAATACAATCACAGCTATTAACTCTAGAGACGTCTCCCTTATAAGGTATTGCAGTTAAAATACGGTAGAACGTGGACGAAATGAAGGAGCTTGACAGGAAAACCAAAAGATACAACTTATGGTATGGTCCTTCGCAAACGGGATATTGATAGATTATGTACTAAACATCTGAGGTTACAGGTAGTAACATGATGTTTATGCAATTTTGCCACCTCTACCATCTAAGAACTGATATTCAGAAAAAAATATAAATTTTTATTATTATCATTATTATTATTATTATTATTATGAATTCAAGATCTCGAGATTGATCTTTCTTCTCGGTTATTTTATATGTGATCACGTACAAGTTGTATGGGAAACCACACATTCCTTCTCCTTTGGATTTAGCAGTCAAATACAAGTCTTAATATCCGCGCTGTTCCTAATAAAGCTGTTTTCTGTGCGTGTTCAATTTTCATGTAGATCCCTATATCTCTTACAAATTTTTCAAAGTTTTTACTGACAGCACCCAACGCTCCTACCACAATTGGGATCACAGTAACTTGTTTCATCTCCCACAATCTTGCTATTTCATCCTTCAACATTCTGTACTTTTCGATCTTTTCTCTTTCTTTTTCATTTACCCTCACATCTCCTGGTATTGCTACATCAATTATTTTCACTTCCCGTGTGATTTTATCTATCACTACAATATCAGGTCTTCTTGCTTCGATATGCCTGTCGCACTGGATGGTAAAATCCCACA